>CAUYRH010065086.1:0-48508 GCA_963574655.1 Perodicticus potto | reverse complement strand
GAGGAGACGGGGAAAGACCGGGAGAGGAACGGAGAGAGCTTCTCTCTCCCTACTTGAAATCTCTCCCACTACCAGGAGCTTTGGTGTTTTCTGTATTCTTTTCTGTAAATCAATTCTTTCTTATCACGGACGGGTGGGGGGCGGAAATAATGTAATGAAGAATAATAAAATACATGTATTTAAAAAAAAAAAAAAAAAAAGATCTCTGGCAGAATACATCCCAGATAAGGCCCAAGTATATGATTTGCTAGTTAAGACTTTATTCGTGCATTTATCAAGAAATACCCAACATACTATAGGGAATCAAATGAAGACTTCCTGATCTCTTAAATATTGCATTCCTTTTCTATCACTGCATAACAAATTGCCACAAATTCAGCTTAAACACATTTATTATCTTGCAGTTCTGTAATTCAGTAGTCCAAGCAGGCTTAAGTGCTTAGGGTCTCACAAAGCTGGAATCACCATGCTAGCCAGGCTGAGTCTTATCTGGAGACTGGAAATGAATGCATTTCCAAGCCCATGAATGAGCTTGTGGGCGGAATTCAGTTCCTGTGACTGTAAGACTGCAGTTCCCATTTTGCCCCTCTCAGTTCTTTAAAGCAATCTGTATTCCTTCTCATGTGGCCCCTTCTATCTTAAAACAGCAGTGGTGCCTTGAATCCTTCTGCTTCTGAGTCTCTGACTTCTGCTACCAGCCTGAGAAAATTCTGCTTTTAATGGGCTCACAAGATTTAATTAGCCACCCCCACATAATCTTCCTTTTGTTATAATCATGGATTATACAAGTTCCACCTATGCTCAAAGGGGTTAGATATTATACAAGGTCATTGGCAGGGGTGGGGCATTGTTAGAATTCTGCCTACCACAGATATACTGCTATTCATTAGAACAATCTCTGCAAATGTGCTGCTTCCATATAAACAAACTTGAGGGATAGCACTGATGGCAGGCAATTTTCATTATAATAGATTTAAAAGAAGATTTTGTAATTTTGCTTATGGTTTTTAAGAGAACCATACCTTTTAATGATTTATTAGTGCAACCACTGATTTGTAAAAGCTATGCCTTTGTTCAAAGACATCTCTGATGGTTCAATTAATATGCATGTACATGTCTGCAGCCTATGTGCTAAATACCCAATTTGTATTAACTTTTCCAAAAGTTTTCAATCACACTTATCTTTTTTGACTACATAGTATAGTATAACGCAAGCTGTGGAATATGTGTGAGCCTATAATAAAGAACTTAGAAAACTCAGAATCCTAGAAATAGGTCCTCAACTTTCTCTCCTCATCCAAAGTACTCATCATTTATATTATGAAATAGTCATATCTGCTTTTAACCTCGTGAGAATTCATTAATTCTGGTTCATGTTAGCACTCTTGACATAGTACTATCCAACAGAAATTTCTGCAATGATGAAAGTGTTCTATATTTGTATGTACAGAGTAGTGTCCAATGTAGTCACACATAGCCATTAAACAGCTACTGTGACTGCAAAGCTGAATTTTTTATTAATTTAAATAGCCCCATGTGTCTAGTGGCCACTATACATGCAAGCACAACTCAAGAGTCTAATAGTTTATGTGCAATACACACCAGATGCCAAACCAAACAATGACCTTTTTAATTTATATATGTATGAGTGTGTATGAAAAATTAGTCCCAACATTAGACACCTGTGATTAAGTGGTTCAATGTCACGGTCAAGAATTTACCTTCTTTCAGTTCCAGGCACTCCTCTGCACCTCCTCCAATCTTCTACCCTAACTCTGCTCACATTCCAGTTTCTTGCTTGAGGAAAGTATGGCTGCTTCTACTTGTCTAGTGTAGAACTGAGCAAAAAGGAGGGAGCAACTAACAGACACCACGTGAGCACCTGCTGCAGCAGAGGACAGGTAAGAAATGAACTGCAGGCATGCCTCGGGAGCTTGAAATTTGGTTAGAGAGACAACACACACCCCATACACAAACGCACACCACAATAAAATCTAGACAGCTGAGTGCGTATGGAAGTGTGTGGCAAGGACCCCAGAGAAAGGGGGCAAGAGAAAGGAAGGTAGGCTGGAATGGCTGGCCAGGCACATCGTAGGCATTGATAATTTCAAGGTGAAAAGGGCACAAGAAAGTCCTGGAATGGTAGAAAAGATCAGGCTAAAAGTATTCTTAGGAACAGGAAGGATGAGGAGACCATTGGAGAGGAGACTACACTAAACTAGGAAGAAGCTGGCTAAACAGTCTGAGCATCTTTAAAGAAGCTGGTGTCACAAATGGCACCAGGAGCTATGATAACTTTCTCCTCCTTTGATTTTTAAAGCATGGCATTTCTTCTTGAAACCAGAGTTGGCAACAAAGGAACAGCGACCCAAGGAGACTCCTAAACACACCTGCACAGATTTTTACCTTCTGTTACTCAGTAGTTCTGGCAGTAACTTAATATGTTACGCCAGCATACTAAGGTTAGGAAAGGTTATACCTCTTCTTGAATAAAATCTGCTTGTGGGCACTGGGCCAAAGAAAAAGTAAATTCAAGAAAATGAAAATTAAATCCAAAATTCTAATAAAAAATTTCAACTGGATTTAAACTGATATAAAAATCATGATTAGCAACATAATTGACTTTTTTTTTTTTTTTTGAGACAGAGTCTCATAATGTTGCCCTTGATAGAGCTATGGCATCACAGCTCACAGCAACCTCAAACTCCTGGGCTTAAGCAATTCTCTTGCCTCAGCCTCCCATGAGCTGGGACTACAGGTGCCCACCACAATGCCCGTCTATTTTTTGTTGCCGTTGTCATTGTTCAGCTGGCCTGGGCCAGGTTCAAACCCGCCAGCCTTGGTGTACATGGCTGGCACCGTAACCACTATGCTATGAGCACCGAGCCAACATGATTGACATTTTAATCAAGAAACTAACTAAAAATTGTTACAATATGAAATGATGGAAATAATTCTATAATACCTTTGTTTCCCAACCTTTTTTACTTCACGACCCTGCACAGAAAATCATGCTGTTTGACACTATTTGTTCAGCACACTGGGTAAGCAGATGAAGCTCCTCTAGGCTAGAGGCAATCTAGAACCTCCTCCCCACCCAAGGCCCTAGCCAGTAGCCACTCTGAAAGCTCAGGGGAATCAACCTCTGCACATCCGTAAACCACACACAACCCCCGTGAGGCACACTAGTGTGTCAGAGTAGACCAGCTGGGAACTGAAATTGATAAGTCATCATTTTTTTTTTAAGTCAAGTACTTTTATAAAGATCACTGATTGCTGAGGCTGATAACATTCTTTGTTTATAGAATTGCATGTTTAAGAGTAATTGATACTCTTCTGGACATGGGATTTACATAATGTGACAGAATAAATCATTTTGGAAAAATACATGACTGCTACAATACCTTCCACCCAAACCAATATTACAATTTTAACAAAAGGTTAAAAAAAGTCTGACAAACTTTTTGTATAACTTACACAATAGCATTACTTAGTTAACATTTCATAAGAATTCATAAAATGAGGGCAGATATAAAAGAATCAACAAAAGATAATGCAACTAACTCATGGACTAAAGACAAAAATTAAAAAGGAAAGAAGAGTTTGTCATTTTACACGTCAGAGAAAATGTAATGACTTAAGTCTATGACAATTCAAATTGAATCATCACACTTGCACACTCAAATTTACCAACTGATTTTTTTGTGGCTATACACCATACACAGTATAGTAAAATAACCCTCAAGAAGGACATTGGTCTTGAAACTCTTGGCTTTAAGGAATGACAGATGTCTTTGAAAATATTTAGTTCAGAATCCCCGTGATTATAAAAGTACTTCAGTTAAGAAATCCATTTATAATCAATCTTAAATGGCAGTGCATTTGAAAAATGGCATTGATTTGTAATGTTTGCGTTTCCAAAGTAAAAGATAGAAAGAACTTTAAAAAGCAAGGTAACTGGTTTTCAAAAAAAGTATCGATTCAAAAATTTACTGCACAAAAATATGTACTTCTTAAGTGTTTCTAATAAATTAACTCCATAACATTTTATGTATATTTATATATATATAATCCCTGATAAGCTATAAAAGAGGGTATATAATAGTAAAATAAGTGAACCTCAAAAGTACCCCCTTCATAAAATGTATTTAACATTAGTTTTTCTCAAATTTAAGGAATGTAACAATATGTACAACTCTTATGTATTAGTATAATACCAAAAGAGTACAAGTCATATTAACAGGCTGTCTTAATTGTAAAATGTTTGAGTCAAGTTAAAATTGAAGGACAGCTTAGTTTCAAATGAACACAATTATCTTGGGAGATTCACTTTCCAAGTGGAAATGACAATCATCTTATCTACAGTAGATTTCACAAGAGGTAGTGTTCAAGTAAAAAAAAAAAAAAAGATACATGCTTAACTATCTTTAATCAACAAATTCACAGGAAAAAGTATGTTGGTTTCTTAGTAGATCAGTTGGTGGCTTTTTTAATATGAATCTGAAATACAAAATAATTAAAAGTATGATAAGGTAATTAATTCCTCATTCCAAAAAGGCCTTACATACAAAATCAAAGTGTAATTTTTTAAAAAGTAGAATCTAGGCCATTTCACTGATTTAATATATTCTTACCTCATTAAGAATAGCCCAAACAGCAGAATTCTGAATAACTGAAAGTCGAAAGGCTGAAATGGGATTTAGACCAGGATCCACCATTCCTTCTGCAACACCATTCTCAAATTTTCCTTCAAAATAAAAATTAACATTTGTTGGACAGACTGAGATGAATGCACATAAAATATCACTGACAAAAGGTAGGAAAGGTCAAACCTAGCCCCAGCCAAAAACTCCAAACAAACAAAAACAAAACAAAACAAGGTGGGAAAGGAATACACCAAAATATTCCCATGAACAGCAGGTGTCTTTAGGGCATAGGTGATTTTTTTTTCTTTCTACTTTTAGTCAGCTTTTAAATTTTTTGAAGTAGCACATGCTTAAAAACCTTCATGTTTTTAGCAAATTGTGATTTACCCAAACCTTACCAAAACATAGTCTGTATCATCACTCAGTCTGACCTCTCTGAAAGTTAAGTCAATCATAACAAATTTTAATGTTTTAGACATATGTACAGTTGCTAGCCTTGAGCAGGGGCTCAATCCAAGTGTACTCTTTCCAAGGGCACATTTAGAAGGAATTAAGAAGTCATGCCTCCTCTACACAGTTCCATATAAAGCTCAATTATAAATGACAAACTAAAAAAAGCTCTCCTATAAAAATAAGGACCAAGAACTATAAAAGGTAACATACTCTGTACCAAATTTTTCTTGCTGTAAGGAAAATCTTTCTTAAAGCCAAAAAAATGCTGTTAGAAAAGTAATAATAAAATCATTCATTCTGAGCCAAATTTGGTAAGCTAAAAATTAGGGACTGACAAACTTTTTCTATAAATGGCTGTCTTTGTAGGCCAAGAGGAAATTCAAAGATACTAGGTAGGTACTTAACATACAGAAAGAGAGAAACAAATTTCTACCAATTTTTCAATGGTGAAAATGGTGAAATTTTAAAATGGTGACATTCAATATATAACTGAATACTTTTTTTTTTTTTTTTGGTCATACAAGTGTACTAAAGAGAAGAATGTAATTCCTTTGGGGGGATTCATTTCATTTAATTGGGGTTCAATGTTATAGTACTGCCTATTATCAAAATTGATTTTAAGTGTACACCTGCTAATCCTGATCCTAATCTTTTACATGTATCTTTGAAATGTCCCTTCATATAGCTGAGGTAGGGCCAAATACTGATACCAAGCTACAAATACATAATTTTAATGGAGCATATTAATCACATGGAAGGTGTTTCCATATCATTTTTCTCTTTGATATTGGCCTTCTGGTAAAAGCTCCTTAACTGCACAGTATATAGATTTTGAAATATGGAAATTACTTTTTCACTTATATTGAGGTCCAAAAATGCAGCTGTAACAATAGTTTGAAATTGAAAATGTACCCACTGTAAATTTGTGTGGGACAGAAATCATGCTTCCTATTTTAATTTTTGACAGCATGGGAAGTGTATTAAGAGCCTGGTATTATTTATAGTTTGAATAACATTAGTTGTCATCAGAGTGACTTGACTGAATTTAAGTTTGCATATAAGCACCATTTTGTCTTATTAATTTCAAGTTGAATCCATAAAGAAACATTATCAACTGCAGCTAAAATTAATTTTCAAGGTGATAGCTGTTAAGATAGTTCTCGTTTGGAAAAGTTTCAACACTGTTCTTAAGTTCAAAAACTTCAATAAAACTTAAGTACTGCTAAGCCACTGAACTGCTGTATGGTAGGGCAAGTGAGGATGTTCAGTTCCCATTTCTGACAAAAATTCACAGGACTGATGATGCATAAGTCACGACAGCAAACAAAGTTCATAATTGACACTTTGGCTTAACGATATATGATAGATTCAAATATTTTCTGCAAAGTATACCTGGCTAATATAGAATAAAATAAATAACCATAGGCTTTTCATGCCTTAAGTTTTCACAAGCTTTGTAAATTAATATAACTAAGCCTTCTTCTCTTCCAAACATATTTTAACCATATTTGTTGTCAAATATCTAAGCAGATTCCACATAAGGTAGAACTTTTGTTTTTCAACCTGTGTGAAAATATGCTTGCCTATAGTTGATCCAAACAGACTATTCATAGGAACCAACTCTTTAGTCACTTCTTTGACACTAATTCCAGTGATTCTCTTGCCTCAGACTCCCTAGTAGCATGGGCTACAGGTGCCTGCCACAATGCCTGGCTATTTTTGTTCTGTTTTGTTTTGTTTAGCAGGCCTGGGCTGGGTTTGAACCCATCAGCCCCAGAGCATGGGGCCGGCACCCTAAACACTGAGCTACGGGCACCCAACCAAAAAAGAAAGTTGAAGATGATGCAGGTGTTATCTGAGACCAAAGGTAACACACACTTCCTCCTAATTTACTCCTACCCTGAATAGAAGCTCACTGCCTCATCTCTATAACAAGACAGAGCGGAGAGATTTTCTCTCCCATCTTCTGGCTTTGGCCAAATCAAATAAACCTTTCTCACCTCCAAATACTGGGGTCACAGTGTTTGGCTTTCGCTGTACATCAGGTACATTTGGGGCTCTGCAAATTCAGACCTCTGTACCATATTTGTAGCTGCACCAGCACACAGCTGAGCTTCTGTCTCATGAGGTTATAGAGCTGGGGATGGCTCAAAGGCCACAGACTCTTAAGGTTCTTACTGAGATTTGGTAGATTTTTATGAATAAGCAAAAGTTTCTCCATTTGCTGTATTCCTTTAGGACAATCTTCAGAGATTTTAAATGGGTTTTTAAAAAATAATTTTCAATAGTTATAGTTGTTTTCCTAGGGAAAAGATCAGTGAAGCCCCTCACCCCACCATTCCACTAAAGCAAGATTCTCAAGGGAGCAGGACTTACACATTCATTTTATAAAAATCAGTTACTCTTTATTTCTGATGGGTGTTTTGGTTATATGAGGTCTAGGTTTAATGATCCCTAAGTTTTCCTCTGGTTCTAAGCACATATGAATTGGTGTTTTAGATTGGTCCCTTTACTCAGATGACTTGTAAAGACATTTAACATGGATGCCTCTATTTCCTGTGCTACTTTGATAATCTAGGACACAATGTTTTCAGAAATTATGTAAGTGACAAGTAATAGGAGCAATAAATGTCTTGGATACTCAGCTAATTTTATGTTCATTTCTAGAGGTAGGGTAACATACAGCCCCATATGAAAATAACTAAGCTCATTTATCTACCCAAAATGACACAGAAAGTAGTCAGGGTCATGGTGTAAGCTTTTGAGCAGCAACACCACACTCACCAAACATAACACTGCTCTAGAGAGAGCTATAAAAATGTTATCACTACCTGTAAACCTATAATGTAATTTACCAACATTCTCTTTGGCCTAATACTAAGAAAAGTATTATTCATTGAGTCATTATCCACCAAGTGACAGGCCCCAGGAGAGAAAATGTCCCTCCTTTCCCAGAGTGAACACACAGAATGGAGCTAGGAAACTCCATGGCACACACAGGGCAGTCTCACCAGAGAAGAGGACAACTAAACGGGGTAATTAAGGGTGAGAAAATCCTCATCTGAAGGATTAATATCAACCTGTCACTGCAGACAGAGAAAGTGGCTAGAGGATGGTCTTCCCATTGAATGTGGGGCATGAATTAGAGGAACAATAGTCTTAAGGTTAAAGACAGAGCGAGGAGAAAATCACAGGATGTGAAGGAGGGTGGGAGCTAAGGAGTCAGATAGGAGAAAGTCACTAAGGTCTTCTAGCCAGGTCAATAGAGCTGCAATTATATTCTGAAAAAGTAACTGCGGTTGTTTTGGAAAGCCAACAAGAGGACACAAGTAGAAGCAGTCCCTTCTGGAAGTGAAGGCAGAGGGCACACGGCGCCCACGCAGACAGGGCAACTCAAGACTTTCAGAGGCGAGGCTGACAGCTTTACGCTAATGGACAGTAAGGAGAAGGGGTCAGTCCCACAGTTAGCTTAGGTGACTAGATAAACAGGGACAACAGAAACTATGGTGACCAATAAAGAAATATCGTGTTACAGATGCTCACAGTAGGTGGCATAAAGCTCTGTGACGGGGCGTCCCAGCAGATGTGACCCTCAGGAGGAAAATGTGAGCCAGAAGCACGGACTGTGCATGTGGGCTCAGCTGAGACCATGACAGTAGCTAAGCTCAAGTTGCTTCACATCAGAAAAGAATTTTAAAATACCGTAGGAAAAAGTCCTGAAAAATAAAGGCCATGTTACTAAAGAAGATATTACCTATTCTGAAATAGCCATCTTCTAATCGTTTGTCTTTGGTTTCTTTGCTTATTTCCAAACCTTCACTCTAAAATAAAACAAAAGCATTAATTTTACAAATAATTTCTTCTAGCTAAATTCAATCTAAGTTATGAATGTTTCTTTATATTAAGTGGCATTTGTGGCACACCTGTCTCTAGAAAGAGAAATGTCGCCTCAATCTTGAACTTTAAAAACTTAATAATAGTTGTGTTTTTTTAACCATCAACTGGATCTCTGTATATTATATTGGTTCTTAGAAAATGAACCATTAAATCATTTAATAGAACAGGATTTGCTATTAAAAATATGTTCAGAAGAACTATGTGTTAACTTGAAAGAAATCTAAGTACTCCTTAGAGACCAATAAATATATCACCAGGCATTACAACCACATGGTATGTTAAGACTCAAAATACAAACAGCAAGTAAACACTTAAGTAAAATAATGATTCGTTTCTTTTTCTAGCATAACCTTCCATGTTATTTTGCAACAGAAAACAAAATGAAGGCTCTTTTATGAATAAGGCAAATGAGTCAAAACACCAGATGTTCCATTATTTCCAAAGAAAATAATATTATTCACCACTGAGTCCTACAAAATGCAAGACTCGTAAACAAGAGAAGCTTCAAGCCAAATCCACTGGTACATGTATTAGCTCTTAGGGAAAGGAAGGTAAGAGGAAAAAAACAGTCATACCTTAAAAGGCAAGACTTCCACAGTTGTATTTAGCAGTATATCTCCCGGATGTTCTTGGTTGCCACTATGGAACAAATAACTGAAAATACAAACATAAAAATACTAGGCTTACAAAGACTCGAGAAGATGACCTTACCTCTGAGGAAGCTTTTCTAAACAATTACTCCGAGTAATTCCGAATACTCAAAATTGACACCAGAACTTGGAGTAACCACACCGTATGGAACCCCGATCTGTTGCCCACAGTGTCAATCAGAGCTCACGGTAACTTGGAATTCGTGAGCTCATGCAACCCTCCTCCTTCACCCTTCTCAGTACAGGCATATGCCACCATACCCACCTACTTTTTAAATTGTTTTTAGAGATGAAGTCTTGCTATGTTGCCCAGGCTGGTCTTGACTCCTATCCTCAAGCAATCTTCTTGCCTTGGCCTCCCAAAGTGCTAGCATTATAGGCATAAGCCACTGAAAGATACTTTCTTAAAGATACTTTCTTAAAAGACATCCTTGATGAGGAATGCTGATTCGGCTTCAGCATTCAGTACCAAAGAGAAAGATACAGAAGAACGAGAGGGAGGAAACCACTACTAAAAGCCCATGACTCTAATCCACAGTTCAGAAAGATTGATACAGAGATGTTCACCACATGATACAATGAAAAACTCAGGATGGCCTATATCTCTGAATGTCAAATGAAGAAAGTGCACAGAATTATAAAAAAAAAAAAAAAAGTGCCAATATGGTCACATTAGTGGTCACATATTATTTTTTTCATGATTTCTTCACACTTTTAAGTTTTTATATAATGAACACAGATTATCAGAAAATCTTTTCGTAACATTTTATTTATATATTGATAAATAAAACTGCTTTTCTCCCTCCCAACAAATAAGTGTCTTTGTCCTAGGAAGGGTGGGTTTCCATAAACTCTAAGAAAGTTCAAATATAGTATAGTTTTAGGAGAATTGTGTTTTATTAGAAATGTGCCCTTAGATGGGACATATAAATATTACCTTATCATAATATTTTACTATAAAATATTTTATTGTAACAGTTTATTGTAAAAATATTCATTGTAAAGAAATTTGATCTCTGATATGAGTTGTTGATTCTTTGACAGGTATTTTTTCATTTGTTAAAAATACATGTTCTTCACAAACATATTTTTCCTTATACTGATTATAAAAGTAAACCACTTTCTGCTTCCACTTCTGGGACTATGAGGTGTGCCTACTTTTCCCTATTCCCCCCTCTAAGTACAACTGAAGGAAATGACTAAAAACTTGGACCTTGTACATAGAACCCGCATAAGTGGACTCTAGAAGGTGGAGATGATGACGGACCAGCCAGGGTCTTGGGATCTGAGGAGCAACAAGGTGGTATGTTTCCTGGGTTTTCTTTTTGCCTAGTATATTCTAGACTTAGAGCCGAGAAACGCAGAGACGTAGAAAGCCCAACAAAGCCTAGCAAAGCCTACCCTGTCTCACCAAAGCATCAGCCTAGTAAGACATAACACTTTCAGAACAATAACCACTCAACTCCAGCCAAATTCCACAGAAGAAGTGCGGTCCCGGCCCGCTCACCTCCTGCAGCGACTGATGTCACTGTACAGCAGTGAGGACCTCCTGCCCCACCCAGTCAAAGCCTAGGTCTGGTGAGGGCTGGACTCCTACCCTACTCAGGAGCAAAAGACAGCTCCTGCCTTCCTGGGGTGTCAACAAAGCACGCGAGGAGAACCAAACTTCTAACTTCTGGTAGTAGAAGTATCACCCCCTTCTGCCATGGCAGTGCCAAGAAAGCTCACTAAAACAGAAGGATTAGAGACAAGCCAGTCTCAGAACATTATATCCCAAACATCACAGTTTCAATCAAAACCCACTCATCACACTAAAAAAAAGAGAAAAATCTCAACCTGAATGAAAAAAAAGATCATCAATAAAGACCAACACCAAGATAACAAGAGATGTTAGAATTACCTGGAAAACACAACCATCATAAAATGCTTCAACAAGCAAGTGCAAATACCTTTCAAACAAATGAAAATTTAGAAAGACCCAACAAAGAAACAGAAGAACCAAAAGGAACTTTTGGAATTGAACATATGATAACCAAAATGAGAAACTCTACAGATGGGTCAACAGCAGAATGACAGAGACAAGGAAGAAAGAGCCCCATGAATTTAAAGACAGAACAACAGGAATGACCCAATCTGACAAATACAGAGAAAACAGGCTTTTAAAAAATGAGCAGTCGCAGGGACCTGTAGAACCATAACAAAAGATCTAATGTTAGTGCCCAATTAATTTCTGACAAAAACGCAAAGAGAATTCAACGGAGAAAAGATAGCCTTTTCAACAAATAATACTGGAGCAATTGCACACCAAAGACCAAAAAAAAAAAAGGACCCTTACCTTAACCTCGCCTCTTATACAACAGTTAACTCAAAATGGATCATACACTTAAATATAAAATGTAAAACTACAAAAATTATCAAAAAAAAAAAAACCCTCAAATCCTTGGGCCCTAGATCTAGGCAAAGAGTTATTAGACTCAGAGATATAAAAGGAAAAATTAATAAACTAGATTTCATGAATATTAAAACTTTTGCTTTACAAAAGATACTGTTAAGAGATTGGAAGGACAAACTACAGACAGGGAGAGAATATCTGCAAACCACATATCTGACAAAAAACTAGTTATTTTAACTCTTAAACAGTAAAAAAAAAATCAGTTAGAAATTGGGCAAAAGACATGAACAGACACTTCAACAAAAAGGACAGATGGCAAATAAGCGCATGGGAAGATGTTCAACATCAGTAGTCATCAATGACAGTAGTGATCAGACTCAGGGAAATACAGGTGAAAATAATGAATTACTCCATGTCTTTCAGGATAGCTATAATTTAAAAATAGTGACAACACCAAATGCTGGTGAGGATGCAAAGGAATTTAAATCACTCACACACTGCTGATAGGAATGGAAAATGGAAAATAGTTTAGCAACTACCGCATAACCCAGAATTGTGCTCTTGGGCATTTAGCTCAAACAATAATCTGTATACAATGTTCACAGTAGGTTTTATTTGTGATGGTTAAACTGTGGTACATCCACACTATGGAATACTGCTGAGCAAGAAGAAGGAATGAACTGTGAAGTAAGGCATGCAACACCTGGAATGAATCATTAGACAGTTATGCTGAGTGATAAAAGCCAAACCTAAAAGGTTATATACCATTCAATTCCCTTTATGCAACATTATTGCTGAGACAGTCTCACTCTGTTACGCTCACTAGAGTGCCATGGCTACAGAGCTATGGCATCAAAGCTCATAGCAACCTCAAATTTCTGGGCTCAGGCAATCCTTTTGCCTCAGCCTCCCAAGTAGTTGGGACTATAGGCCACCATGATTGCCTAATTTTTCTATATCTTAATAGAAATGGGTCTTGCTCTTGCTTAGGCTGGTCTCAAACTCTTACCCTCAAGTGATCCTTCTGCCTTGGCATCCCAAAATGCTAGGGTTATAGGCATGAGCCACTGCACTCAGCACATTTATACAATATTCTTAAATGACTTACCCATAGAAATGAAGAACAAATTAGTGTCTGTCAGGGGTTAAATTGAGGCTGATGGGACATAGTAGATATGGCTATAAAAAGGCAACATGGGAATTCTTGGGGTGATAGAAATGTTCCTTATCTTGTTCTGGTGTCAAATCCTGGTTATGATATTTTATCATAGTTTGCAAGATATTATCACTGGGGTTAGCTAGGTAATGAGTACAGAGCATCTTTCCATTTTATTCCTTACAGCTGCATGTGAATCTGTATTTTCTAAAAAATCAAAGTTTAACTTAAGAAAAAGTAAATTTTTCTTTACTGAGCTGGGTGTGGTGGCTCATGTCTGTAATCCCAGCACTCTGGGAGGCTGAAGTGGGTAGACTGCCTGAGCTTAGGAGTTTGAAAGCAGCCTTAGCAAGAGCAAGACCCCGTCTCTAAAAAATAGTAGTCATTGTGGCAGATGCCTGTAGTCCCAGCTATTAGGGATGCTGAGACCAGGGAATCACTTGAGCCCAAGAGTTTGAGGTTACTGTGAGCTATGACACCATGGCACTCTACCAGGGGCAGGAAAGTGAGGCTCTTGTCTCCAAAAAAAACCAAAATAAATGTATCAAGTCACAATGAAACAGTCCATTATCCTTCCTCTATCAACAGTGTGATATATTTCTTCCAGATTTTTTTAATGTACGTAATGTATGTAAAACATTATTTTTATTACTTAAAAAATCCTTCTATAATCTGTAATTCTATACTTTATATATAGAATTCTGTGTATTCTAGAACTCTACACATATAGAATGCTATAACCTATAGAATGACCTATAAGGATATTCTATGATACAAAATTGCTCACCCCCCCCACTGTACATATGGAAAAGTTTTTGTGTCAATACATATAGATCTATGCCATTATTTTTAACAGATGCTCACAGCATTCCAATGCATGAAAAATCATTTATTTAACCAAATACCTCCTAATTGTATGATGACCCTCTATGAGCAGCAAGCAATATCTCGAACTATAGGGTATTAATAATAGTATAAAAATAAATATCAAATAACAATATATGCTTATCTAAGTGTAAAATCATCATTCAAAACTACTTCTGTATGATTTCTCAGTGTTATTCCTATTACACAACCCATTGTTACAACTTAAATTCCTCTCTGGAATCAGTTTAGAGTAACGAAAGAAAATTAGTAACATTGTATCACAGCTATGCACCCTTTTTTGACCCCCTTGATTGGAAATATTCCAAATAATTTTTGGTGGATTCTAAAATCAAATTAGCTCTTCCACAAAAACATACAATATACTACAGAGTAGAGAACTATATTCTACTAAGCATGCCATGGGAAATCTGGGGAACAGATTCAAAACTGAGGAAAGGTACAAAAAATCATGACTATTAAGCTAAAAACAGGGAGAAGAAAGTCTTAAATTTTGTATAACAAACAGGAACATTGAAAAACATAAAAGGAAAAACCTCTGGCCTTATCCAACTTGCCTATTTGACAGTAGGAAAAATTATAGTCCAGAGAGGGATATTTTGTTCATGCTTTCACAAAAAAAAAAAAAAAAGAAAGAAAGAAAGAAAGAAAAACATAAAAGGGCTGTAAATTCCTTAATAGTGAACTAAAAATAATCCAGCATTTGTAAAATCACTGACCAGGAACAGTCATATTCTGTCACATTGATCATTTCAGCCAAATTGCTTGGATGTTCAAGGATAAGGATATGAACACTAATTTGAGATTTTTGAGAGTGATTTCTATATTAAAAAATTATATTTAGATAAAGTCCAGAAATACCAATAGAATTTACTAAACATGTTAAATGCTGATATTATATTGAAAACAGCACACCCATTTTATCACTGAATGGTACTACATGTTAAGTTATAACCCAACATTTTGGGACCTGCCATCCTCTTCTATCTACTGTGCATATACAGGAAAAAATGCATCATAAATCACATTGTGAATAAGATCTCTGAACGGTAAGACCAAATATATCTCCATAATCACCAACCTTTCTACATTGACTGGCTTATCAAATTTAAACAAGATGTAGTCTCCAGCTATTGGGGTGATGGCCCAGAAGAAATCCTCCCCCATGTACGTCTTCTCCAGCGTATGTCCTTGGTAGACCTTCAAGGAAGTGGAAACCTCTGCAGGTGGATTTACATGGATTTTAAGAAGTAATGGTTTCATATAGTCCTTATCCTAGGAGGAAAGACATATATGGTATTAAATACCATACATTTTACTTATATTTAAGGAAAGCAACAATCATACACTAAATAACAAATTACGTGTCCATGAGAAAATAAAATCACCAACCGTGAGTTTCTGGATTTTTCCTGATAGTGATGAATGCAGACCAACATGTTGGAAAAGCGAAGGTCTGAAGCGAATTCGTAGATTTGCCTTTTGTCTATCACAATGTTTCTAAATATTAAAAAAAAAAAAAAAAAAGAATCGTGTTAATCTTACATAATAAAGTGAAATCTTGTCCTCATCTTGAAACTGAGAAATCCTTTAGAAGAACATTGCAAAGAAAATATAAATTCAAGTCATAACTCCAAGTCATATATTTTTTATGGTCCCCTTTGAGGCATTAATAGATTTGCTACCTACTTGATAAACTGCCATGATCTGGAAATTAAAAATAAGCATATGGGAAGAAGAAAGGGTTTAATTTCAACCATTGTTCATGACATGTCAGTAAAGATTTAACTTTTAATATGAAAATGCATTGGCTCAGCGCCTGTAGCTCAGTGGCTAGGACACCAGCCACATAGAACGGAGCTGGCAGATTCGAATCTGGCCTGGAGCCTGCCAAACAATAATGACAACTACATCCAAAAAATAGCCGGGTGTTGTGGCAGGCATCTGTAGTCCCTGGTACTTGGGAGGCTGAGGCAAGAGAACTGTTCAAGCCCAAGAGTTTTAGGTTGCTGTGAGCTGTGACACCACAGCACTCTACCGAGGTCAACATAGTGAGACTCCGTCTCAAAAAAAAAATTAAATTAAATTAAAATGTACCAACTAGAGACTAGAGGTTTGGTTCACATATGTAATGTATTTTAAATGGATAATATAATGAAGAATTTGCAAATAATAAAGGCACACTGTGTTCCATGAAAGCAATTTGAAAATGAAAGGAAATAACTTGACTATATGCAAGTAAACAACATTAAATTTCCATGGTCAAAAATTTCCGTGGAAATTACCTTACCTATTTCATCATAGGTAAGGAAAAACAAAGTTTCACCTATGTTCCAATTTGCAGTCTCCTGGCCAGATGTCACTTCATAGCCTATCCTTGTGCTTGGTTAATGGGTGAGGTGGCTGCAGAGCACCAAGGAACCCATAATACCAGCAGGGCTCTGGCGGGGTGTTAGTCCAGTGCCTCCAGAGAGCCATGGCTTTCTTGGCTTGTTTTGTTTTTTTTTTTTTTTAAACTCTTCATTTTCAAGGACTTGTATAAGTCTGGGGCCAAAAAAATACTGAAAAGATATAGTTATTAAAAGTTTCCACTTTGAAAATAATTAACTAGGTGTTAAAATGCCTTATTCTTTTTTTTGAGACAGAGACTCACTTTGTTGTTCTCAGTAGAGGGACATGGTGTCATAGCTCACAGCAACCTCAAACTCTTGGGCTCAGGACATCCTCTTGCCTCAGACTCCCTAAGTAGCTGAGACTATGGGGATGCTACCAGGCCTGGCTAATTTTTTGCTTTTTGTCTCAAACTCCTGGACTCAAGTGATCATCCTGCCTTGGCCTCCTGAATCACTGGGATTACAGATATGAGCTACTAGGCCAGGTAAAATAACATATTTTCTTTTTTTAGAGACAAGAGTCTGACTTTGTCCCCCTGGGTAGAGTGCTGTGGCGTCACAGCTCACAGCAACCTCTAGCTCTTGGGCTTAGGCGATTCTCTTGCCTCAGCCTCCCAAGTAGCTGGGACTACAGGTGCCCGCCACAATGCCCAGCTATTTTTTATTGCAGTTTGGCCAAGGCCCTGCTCGAAGCCGCCAACCTCTGTATATGGGACTGGCGCCCTACTCACTGAGCCACAGGCACCGCCAACATATTTCTTTACACCAATACTCAAGTGGAAGGACGGGGAGAGAGAAAGAAAGGAAAGAGAGAGTAAAGGGGAAGAGCAAAGGACAGGAGGGAAGGAGATAACCTTCCCTCGGACAAGTGTCCGAGACTCAGCCCATCCCTCCGGCGGCCACAAAAAGCTTCAGCCTGTAGAGTCCAAGTAAGTTGATAAACCTTTGGAAGAAGGGGGAATGATTCGAAGAGCTATTGTTCAAAGTTCTGGCAAGGATGTGGTGGCAGCACCTTTGCCACCCTAGAAGAAGCAACTGAAGAATGAGGGACCACGGAAAAGCTTGGGCTGAGGAAAGGTGAAGGAACAGGCAACACTGTCCAAAGGTTTGCGTACTCAATTCATGGTTTTAATGTTTGCTATCAGTTTGGATGTTTTTAGAAACCACATAGTGAAGAAACTGGGAATGCAGGAACATTGCAGGAAAGTAAAGAGGACATTAACCTTTCTGTGTCCTACAATGTAAGTTCCTATAAATGTCAAAGAAAATACAAGTGAAGGCTTAGATCTCAAAAATGATTTGTTCAAACTGTGTGTTCAATTACTGTTAAGTGGATATTCTGACATTTTGCTATATTTCGTGATTTGCTCTAAGAATGTACTATTTTATTGCTTCAATTTTTAAACATAATGCAGTAATAGTTTATAGACACTAAGAAGTGGTATCCTAAAAACTAACTGGCAGGTAAGATGATGTAAAACTATGTAGGCAATATCTGGTTATAAAGTCAAACATATATTTGTTACAATGATGAAGTGACCGTATGATGACATGTACTTATAATAAATATTACTTATTACTGTCAACATTGGCATTCATTTTTAAAAATTTGTACTTTCATGGTTTATGCTTGTACCAGTTAAATAGAAAAACTGTATTTTTTTCCAGAGGTACAATTCAAATTGGATAAGGAAACTGTATCTAATTATTTTTTACAATAAGATTTCTAAGGAAATAACTTGCTATCTGATCAAAGCAAAAATTATCATTCACTTACTTGTCTGCCACTATCAATCCAACGATAAGTGTATTACTGTGAACACTGGCTTCTTATAAGTAACACACTGAAAGGTACTTTGTCTCGTCATTGTTTTGATACGAAACAGTACTTCTGCTTTATTCCTTATTTCCAAATGTGCTAGGGTCAGATACTGTCCCCAAAATATGTGAAAAAACAGAGTTGACAGAGAATATGAATAAAACAAACTGAAAAGACAGCACACACAGGACAGATGTGACCAAATTTTAGCCAGCAGTTAACAAAACACCAGAATATCAGCAACTCAGACAAAGGCCTTGTCCTGCAACAGGCTTCCCTGCTGTACACAACTTTCCACTGCTATCTAAAAGTCCTTCTAATACAGGAACTTTTGATCATCTCGAGAAAGTTTTCTTTCAGCTACCTCTGTCACTGTACACTTGCCAAATCTGGCTCCTAAAAATCACTTTCATGAAATACAGAAGAGAAGCCCCCACCACCCTCCTGAGGAGTTAACTTACTGCATCTTTTTCAGGGTTGCAGACTTTCACCCAGAGAATATGATCCAAAAGCCAGTCGATGGGTTTCTCCTTATAGAACATGAAGATGAATTCAACAATCAGAGTGAGGTCCGGCGCTTGAAACATTTTACCTGAAAAGATATCTCCAGTCAATAGCTTTAATAAAGAAACAAGTATGAAAACAGCTCAAAGAAGTGAAATCTCAGACACTAAACACACTGACATGAGTGCTTTCGACTATAAATCTCATCAGCAATTGCCCCACCTGCATTATCAAAAACAAACTCGCTTTTGCTAAAGATTCTCTGATGCCCAAGTATAAAGAGAAGTAATGAAATCCTGACATTATTATAAAAATCTATCCTACATGTACTGGCTCACAGTATGTAAAAAAGCAAGTCAAAAAATTTTGTTTCCTGGGCGGCACCTGTGGCTCATCGAGTAGGGCACCGGCCCCATATACCGAAGGTGGTGGGTTCAAACCCAGTCTCGGCCGAACTGCAAAACAGAAAAATAGCTGGGCATTGTGGCGGGCACCTGTAGTCCCAGCTACTCAGGCTGAGGCAAGAGAATCACTTAAGCCCAGGAGTTGGAGGTTGCTGTGAGCTGTGTGACGCCACGGCACTCAACCAAGAGTGATAAAGTGAGACTCTGTCTCTACCAAAAAAAAAATATGTTTTTCCTTCATGTCTTACTCAGATTTCTTCCTACTCAAAAGTAAAGGAATGTTGGGTGGCACCTGTGGCACAAAGGAGTAGGGCACCGGCCCCATATACCGGAGGTGGCAGGTTCAAACCCAGCCCCAGCCAAATAATAATAATAATAATAATAAAGAAACATTGAGAGCTTTAGGTAATTTTTTTTTATCTAAATCAATAAATACAAAAATACAAGGACTCTTAATTCTATTTCACTGAAGCCTTCACAAGTAAAGATGTTTTTGACAGTGAAAGTAAGTTTTGAATAAAATAATAAGGTTAAAGGGTCAGCCTCTAATGCTGAAAGTTTTAAAGCACCATAGGAAGTGAAGTGTTATCCTCCGAGTAGTTTTTAAAACCTATAATTTCCTTCAGTTCTTCAACTTTAACCACATTCATTTTACTTGGCCAATTTAGGGACATCAGCAACAAAAAAGGTTTTCAAATGACTGCCCCAACTAGTTAATAAAAAAATGAATAAAAATTAATCACTGAAGGAGAATTTCACAAACTGCCTGAAAAGACCAGGAATTCATGAGAAAATCCAATCTTGTGAGACAAAGGAAATGTCAGAGAAGAAGAAATCAGACGCGCCCACCAGGACCGTGCTGGGCGCGGTGCAGAGCGCTGGAGTAAACACCACACTCTATATTGGGTTGACTTTCATCATTTCACACAAAGAGGTTTACCTGGGTTAACTTTCTTAAAAACAATCCATTTCCAGAGGGGGCGGGGGGAAGACAACTTCAGGATAAAAAAAGCAAATGACTTAAAGATTCTGTTTAACAGTCACAGCTACTTTAGAAAAGTGAATAAATCTGACACTTTTCTTACCAATGAAGCCCAGCTGGGAAAACTCTAGGATCATCCATTCCTCAGAAGAAAGTTGAAGTGCAAAATTTTTTATAGTATTAAAATAATTCTGTTTGACAATGATATCATCTTCGAGCTAGAGAAAATCGAATGATCATATTAATAAATCAAAAAGGACAGGAAAGATGTAAACAGAAGGACATGATTATGGAAAAATTCAAGCACACTTTTGTCATGCAAGTCAAGGAAACAATGGTCAAAAACAAGGGAAATATTAAAAAGGCAACAACTTTCCCTCCCCGCCCTCTGCTAGTTGAGGTGACCAATGTGAAAAGTTGGGTGTTCATCCATTTGACACCAGTATGTACACAGAGCACAAACAGAATCCATTATGTGAAGTCCCCAGCCCCCTATTCATTTTTGTAAAAACAGGTAATACTATGAAAATAGTATTTTTCTCTTACTGTATCATGAGCATCTTTCAGGGGTGGAGCACCTGTGGCCTTCCTGGTCCTTAAGTGCAGCCTTTTGACTGAATGCAAATTTTATCTAATATTTAACAAATACTTTTATGAAAACATATTCAGCAGAGAAAGGTGAAGCTTTTCTTGCCACTTTGGTGCTTAAAAAAGAACAATCTTGAAATCAGAAGGCTGCACGTTCCCCACCCCTGTAAGGTATGCGGGTTGTTTCCCAAGTTTTTGTCAATACAAATGATACTGCAATAAATAAGCTCTACTGACGTGTTAGTGCATTTGGTTTCTGTAGGACAGATTGCTCAAAGTCCCCACTTTATATTTTAATAGATACCTACAACATACCTAAGAAGGTGTGGCAATTCAGGGGACCCTGGGCTTTGCTGGGACCATGCGCTATCTGTGCTTGGTGTTGTTACCAGCCCTATAGGGAGCCCACAGAGACAGAATCCCACACAATCTTCCCCATCACACTTTGAAGTCAAAAGAATATTTTAATACCCTAAGAAATTTTTTTTCTTAGTTTCATCTTATTATTTCTCATCACCTAAGTGGTGTTTATTTACATTAGCATTTGATTTTTCATTCATTTAATTACTGTAGGTTTTCTTTTTCCTATCTATGAACAGTAGCAGTATTTGGAAAGCTATGATACTGAATTGAAACCACCCTTACAAATTGCTGAAGGGGTGCAAGGCAAGAACTAGAGTGAGGGCCCCCAAAACTCTATGAAAGAGCAGGCCTAGCTACAATAATAATAATCAGCCTCTGCCCCCTCCTTTGCTTGGTAATAGTCACTGTTCCCTTTTCTATAATTGCTATTCTAGCATTACTTTTCTCCATAGAAAACATCACCTGTGTGGAACCTAGAGGTAGTTTCTGAGATGTCTTCCAAGTCCTGCATTCCAGTGGATTGGCTGACACCCCCACCCACCCACCAAGAGAGGTCCACACTGAGGGATCCTCCCCAAAGCCAGCCAATTAGCACACCCTGATTGCCTAACCCTCTGGCAACCAAACCGTCCAAACTGCCTTTAAAAACCCTGTCCCCAGTTCTGGGGGAGACAGATTTGTGAAGTCTCTCCAATTTCCCTGCTTAGCACTATGTGGAATAAACTTTTTCCTGCTGTAAACCCTGCTGCCTCTGGAGATTGGCTCTCTCTTGGGCAAGAGGGTTAGGTAGATGAACCTGGCTGGGCGGCAACAGAATGACTCACCAACTATATTGTTATACTCATGATTGACTCACTTTGATCACGTTCCAGACATTGTCCTAAACCCCAGGGATATATAGTAAACAGAAAAGAAATGTTTTATGCCCTCAGAGCTTTAAGGGAGGCCAGAGGGAAAAGTAGACCAAGCACGGAGCTGTGTTAGCATTTAACCTGCTTTCTGAACGAAAAGATACCTCTGCACAAACCTAAACATTCACTGACCGTGCCCAGGTGAAGGATAACCCTGCCAGCAGGCAATGCGAGGTACCTACTTAAGATTTGGTGCACGGATTTTGGTTCCCACACATACCTAAATTCACACTTGATACGTGAAATTAGAAAAATTGCTTTGCTCCCCTCTCACATCTCACCAAATAATTTCACTTTTTAAAAAATCTTTTTTAAGATAATTATAGGCTCACATGCAGTGAGATGGCTTTACCCAGTCTTCCCCAATATAACACCCTCCAATATAAGCACGTACACTATCACAACCGGTAAGGTGACTTTGACACAATTCTCCAAACTCATTCGGATGTCACTGGTTTTACATGCACTCAGCTGTGGGCTTGTGTTTACTGAACTCTACACAGTTTTATCACATGCGTATCTTGGTGGCCACCATGCAGGAAGCACGTACCACAGCTCCTACAAGTCCACTAGAGCCACCCTTTTATTCCCTGTCTTTCCCTCCTTCCTAACCTCTGGCAACCAGCAATCTGCCCCCAGCTCTACAGTTTAGTCGCTTCAAGAATCCCATCTACATGGAATCTACAGCATGAGGCCGTCTGAGACTGATTTTTATTAACCCAGCATAATACTCTTGAGATCCAAGTTGTTATATGTATCAATAATTGTTTCTTCCAATCGTTTAGGATTCGATGGTATAAATATACCAGTGTGTTGAACCAGTCACATGCTGAAGGATATTTGGGTTGTTCCTAGTTTGGGGCAATGGCTAATAAAGCTGCTCTGAATATTCATGTACAGGTTTTTAGTGACCAAAATTACTCTTCTGACATCAATGTTTTGTCAAAGCAAGAGCTACTCTAAAAAATCTAACATGTCTCTCATTAGTGATTGCTAACTTACAGAGGGAAGCCAAAAAGTTAGAGCAACAGAACTGAGTCAGACTCAGTTCTGACTAGGCATCCTTATCAGGGTATGTTGCACTGGGAGAAAGTCACAAAGTCTAAACTCCATTTAGCAATCTTTCTGTTAGTACTGATAACGGTATTGATATTTTAAGACCATTTTAGGTATATTATAGAATAAAAGAATTGCATTCTTAGGATAATGTCATCAAAACCCAAGACTTTTAGTTTAAGAGAAAAATGGAAAGGAAATACAGTAGAATCTCCAGAATTGACTACCTCCCTACATAATTTTCAGAGACCAGACATGCCCTGTGTCTATATATCAGTACACAGGCCTAATTCGTTATGTTGACCACCTCTGTATGCTGACCAGTTTGTTACAGTCCTAAGGGTGGTCAACTTACAGAGGTTCTACTGTATATGTATAAATTCAAAAAGTTAAGCAAAAAACCTATAATCTTACTATAACTCTATCTTCTTATGTGGCAATCCAATTTGAACTGGAACTGATACGAATGTGATTTCTTTTCCTCTGAAAAATAAAATACATTTTTCCTTGCTAAAAGTTCTAGAAGCAAAAACAATACAATAGCAATGAATATCTCAAGTGCCTGTACTGTGCTCCACCTCTGAGTGCAAAAGAGCTCCTCAGAGAAATGACCTGGGGGAGAGAACATGCAAGACCTGCCAGTCAGCAAAGACGCAATCAAAGGTGCCTGACTTCCAGAAAGGACGCAAGAGCCGATCCGAAGAGCTTCCACTGGATCATGATGTATTGATGTGAATACCAATAATAACTGCAATGGACTGAGGTAAGTCAAATATATTTTTAAAATCCATGAGTTCATAATCATACTTTTTTTTAACACAACCACTCCTGGAAATTGCTAGAACATTAAAGCAATTTATTATTAAAAAGTAATAACTATTACTTAAAAATAATAAAGAAAAAAAAGAAGAATTTATTCTAATTCTTTCTACAAACTGTTTTTTTGAGAAAACCGAATGGCTGAGCAGGAAATATTCTTTATTGAAGAACTCAGCTCATAAAAGCCTTAGAAATTACAGATTTATGGTTCAGCACCTGTGGCTCAACGGGCTAAGGCACCAGCCACATACACCTGAGCTGGCAGGTTCGAATCCAGCCTGGGCCCGCCAAACAACAATGACAGCTGTAACCAAAAAATGGCCGGTCATTGTGGCGAGCGCCTGTAGTCCCAGCTACTTGGGAGGCGGAGGCAGGAGACTCGCTTGAGCCCAGGAGTTGGAGGTTGCTGTGAGCTGTGATGCTACGGCTCTCTATCCAGGGTGACAGCTTGAGGCACTGTCTCGGGAAAAAAAAAAAAAAAAAAAAAGGAAAGAAATTACAGAATTAGTAAATCGCTAGTTGGAATTTCTAATGAAATGATGGATGTTGGGAAAATCATCAATGGATGCTGAAACCATGAGCAGAATGGCTGCCGGGGAGCCGTACAATGGAGGGACGACGCCAGCACACTGAGCCCACGGATCATCTCAGTGACACTGAATGTGGGTCGGCCTAACATAATGCCCTTCACTGCAGGCTGCAGCAAGGACTGCACAGCACACCTGTGAAGTGCCTGCACCATCTAACAATTTCTCAGAAAGACACTGTCTTCAACTCGGAGTCGTTTGTGATAAAGCACTTTGCGAAGCTGTGTACGATGCCATCACTGGGAACATCATTCCAAGCCACAGTCGGAACACCAGGACAGGCAGTGTTTTTCCCTTTCCCTTAGGTGCACGTCTGTGATGACCACAAAGTAACCCCTATTGTACATCTGCCTTTTTTAAAGCACTCTTTAAAGAGAGTCTTGAGTAGGATACATCCCCAACACATGCAACCACGAAGCCACGTCCCTAGGGGACAATTATGATGTCTGGGATAAATTATTTTGCTTCCTCCCTCCTCGCCCTGATTTTCCCCAAAATTTCCCATTCAAAACTAGCATTAAACTGAGGACATTTTAGACTAATACGTTTTCAACACTAATATGTTTAGATCATGATGGACTCATTGAGAGAATTCCACATGAGTTTGTGTAAAGATTTCAATATAAAGCAACTCCCTTTTTTTCTGTCTAATTTTTAGGCAAATGTTCTAATTTTAAGAATGTTCAATGTACACAGCTATGTTTTAATAAAAAAAAAATTAAAAAAAGAATGTTCATTGAATTTGTCTTTGAAACAGCTGAAAAATTAGTAATAATCTAAATGATAAAAGAAGGTGATCATGAGATCTGAACAAGGGTACTTCAAGAAACAACCATAAATCATACCACATAGCCAGCATCTAAAGATGCGTATCTACAATATGTTAAGGGACAAACAGGTTATCAGACAGCATGTACAGTCTGATCCTGCCATTGTAAAAGTGCATTGTTATAACCAGAGTGACATAAACAAGACGGTGGAATAGGAAACTCCAGACTTTTCTTCCCCCACAGAGATGTAAATTTAAAATAACAGCCAGATCCCCTCCCTAAGGCATAGTACAGTATGATTGGAAGGAACACCTAACTCCCAACTTTGAGAAGAGAAAGGAGTAGACATACAGCGTTTTTGATTTCCGGGGATACACTCTGAGAGGTTGGTTTCTTGCTTGTCTAAATCAAAGCAGTGGAAGGAACAGGGTAGCAGGTTGGGGGCTAAGAACAAAAGTCACCAATTGGCAGCTTCTGCTGCCGTTCCAAAAGCAGACACTAGGTGGTGCACCAAGGCTGAGACACCCAGAGAAGCTAATCAAACACACAACTCCCTTCACAGAAGCTTCAAAGAAAATGAAATACCTAGGAATATACCTAACAAAAGAGGGGAAGGATCTCTATAAAGAAAAATCATCAAACCCTAAGAAATGAAATAGCAGAAGACATTAACAAATGGAAAAACATACCATGCTCATGGTTGGGAAGAATCAACATTGTCAAAATGTCTATACATCCCAAAGCAATCTACAGATTCAATGCAATTCCCATTTAAATATCAACATCATACTTTCAAAATTTGGAAAAGATAATTTTTGGTTTTGTATGGAACCAGAAAAAACGCTGTATAGCTAAGGTGATTCTTAGTAATAAAAACAAGGCTAGGCCATCATCCTACCAGAACTTTAGGCTGTACTACAAGGCCATAGTGATCAAAATATAGTGACTGGCACAAAAATAGAGATGTACACATCTGGAACCAAACGGAAAAACATTAGATGAAACTAATATCTTATAGCTACTTGATCTTTGATAAACCAAATAAGAACACATACTGGGGGAAAGAATCCCTATTCAATAAATGGTACTGGGACAACTGATTCACCACATGTAAAAGACTGAAACTGGACCTGCACCTTTCTCCACTCACTAAAATTGATTCAAGATAGATAAAAGATCTAAATCTAAGGCATGAAACAGTAAAAATCCTTGAAAAGGTGGTGCCGGCGCCAGCCACATACACCAAGACTGGCGAGTTCGAACCCAGCCCGGACCAGCAACAATGACAACTACAACAAAAATATAGCCAGGCATTGTTATGGGCACCTGTAGTTCCACCTACTTGGGAGGCTGAGGCAAGAGAATTGCTTAAGAGTTTGAGGTTGCTATGAGCTGTGACATCACGGCACTCTACCGAGGGCAACACAGTGAAATTCAAAAGAAGAAAAAAAAATCCTCGAAGAAACTGTGGGGAAAACACTTGACAGTATCAGCCTGGGGAAAGACTTTATAAAGAAGACTCCAATGGCAATTGCAACAACAACAAAAATAAACAATGGAACTTATTTAAACTGAAAAGCTTCTATACAACTAAGGGTACAAAAATCAAAGCAAAGAGACAACCATCAGAATGGGAAAGGATATTTGCATATTATGAATTAGACAAAAGCATGATAACTAGCACCTACAGAGAACTCAAATTAAGCAACAAAAAAAGAGCCAACAATCCCTTATATCAATGGACAACTGAGATAAATAGAACCTTCTCTAAAGAAGACAGACAAAAAGCTAACAAACACATGAAAAAATGTTCACTGTCACTAATTATCTGCGAAATGCAAATCAAAACCACCTGGAGATATCACCTAACCCCAGTGAGAATGGCCCACATCACAAAGTCTCAAAGCTGCAAATGCTGGCATGGATGTAGAGAGAAGGGAACACTTTTACACTGCTGGTGGGACTGCAAACTAATACAACCTTTTTGGAAAGAAATAGAGAGTATCCTCAAAGAACTCATACTAGTCCTCCCATTTGATCCTGCAATGCCATTACTGAGCATCTACCCAGAAGAAAAAAAGAGTTAGAGGTTGCTGTGAGCTGTGATGCCCCGGCACCCTACCAAGGGCAACAGAGTGAGACTGTCTCAAAAAAAAAAATTTGGTAGTGTGAATGCCGTGGCATGATAGCTCACAGCAACCTCAAACTCTTGGGCTTAAGAGATTCCCTTGCCTCAGCCTGCCAAGTAACTGGGACTACAGGTGCCTGCCACAATGCCCGGCTATTTTTTGTTGCACTTGTCATTGTTGTTTAGCTGGCTCAGGCTGGGCTCGAACCCACTAGCCTCGGTGTATGTGGCTGGTGCCCTACTCACTCAGCTACAGGCAGTGAGCCAAAAAAAAAAAAAAAATGTAAAAGCAATGCAACTAAGTAAGTGAGGTGATGGCTATGTTAATCAGTTTGATTTAAGCATTTCACATAATATATCAAATCATCACATTGTACTCCATAAATGTATACAGTTATGATTTAATAAAAAATTAAATTAAAAAAAAAATGAAAGCAATGTAACTACACTTTAACACCCTCAATGATGTTCTTAACTATAGTGTACATAGTTTATATATTGGCCCCAGAACAAGACAGCAAGGTTCAACTACAATAAATATTTGGATTATGTCAAAACAAAATGCTTCTCTTAGTATTCTGAAATTAAAATAAGACTTTTCTAAGGTGTTTAAAGGAAATGTACTGCCTCGATCTAAGATATATGTTTTTACATGCAAAAGTCTTACATACTGTTATATACAAGATTATATTCTGACCATATTCATTTACATTTCCCACCCTGTGAACCAAGGAAGAGTTAACATACATGCGATCACAGCTTGCTCTGGGTTAAATGTCCAAGGAGACAAAGTGTATTCTCAGTATACCTGCCTTCCCTTGTGAGGTCACACTTTTTCCTTCTTTCCCCCTCTCCCTGGGTCCCCCCACCCCCAGAAGTTGCCTGACCATTTCCCTTCTGATTCAGGGACCCGGCAACCTGCATCAAAATATCCTCTTGGGAAAAGAAGCTAATAAACTTTTTATACGGAAAAATAATCACTGACAGGCTCAATGTGCTATACTTCTCAAGGGTATTGGCACTTTGAACAAAGGATAAAGACACTCCTTGGCTAAAGAAATGAAATTCCAAACATGGGTTTTAAGCTTAAGTCATTGAGGAGAAAAAACTTAGAAGAAATAAGAGCTTCTTAGATTCCTTAAGTTGTTGCCTACGTGACTAACTTAAGACCCCTATCACCGTAGGATTATTCTGCTTGTATACTGTTATGGCTACCCTGCTAAAAATTGAAGTGTTAGGATTAAAAGTCAATCTTATTATCTTCAATATAAATGTAACTGTATTATGACCTACAAAAAGTTATTTTACCACAAGATCACTAAAAAAAAATTATAAGGATATCTTTCTTTAAAAACCTGCCAAATAATTAAATCTTAGTTCTTTTTAATAGGGGAGAGAGGGAGGAAAAGAAAGATGGAGGAATTGGGAGGAAAAGGAGATAAGTGAGCTGCACATGTCTGCCCCACTCAGTGGAAAGCTGGTGTCTGTACTCACTGGAGAATAAACCTCAGAGCCCACATTCTCAGTTACCATGGAGACCCCTCTGCTCTCCGAGATCCAGTTATGATCTCAGAGATCTGAGAGTCTGGTGCTATCGAAACTTCCTGTTTTAATGAAAATAGACCCTTGATAACACGTTTTCTTTAGCAGTATGAAAAACATTAAAGGAAAAGCCATACTTACCTGAATGTAATATGTGCCCTTTTCCTGAGCATACATCATTAGAAAACAATAATCCAGGTTTTGCTTTGTTCTCCATCTGAAACAAACATTTTCACAAAATAAGTTAGGAATCAAACTCAAATTTAGGAAAATAAGATTAGATATATAAAACTCAAGGGTATGCAAGTCACCTATGTTCACATACACACACTCAGGATATCGATTCAAAGAAAATTCACTTTCCTCTAATGAAAGCTTCATTAAAATATATTCCCAAGAACAAGAATCCTGAAGCTGTCCTGAGGGGCAGAGGAGCTTAATGTCAAGTAAGTCTGGGAAACACTGTACACACAACCCCCTTCCTAGAGACATATTAGCATATTAGAGGCACTAAAATATCCAGCAGGAAAGTCACTTATTGACAAACAATTGTCTTAATCCAGCATTTTCCAAACTTACTTGACCACAGGCCCTTTTTTCAGTATGAAAAGATAAAAGCTCTCAGGGTGTGCTATTACTCCACCATGAGACGTCTTACTGTCTCATCAACCCAGAGCTTCAAAAACTACACATTAGGGATCACTGCTCTAGTGCCTAGGATCGTGTTTTGCAATGGACAGACATTAATAAATACATATTGAATGCTTTACAAAAAAGAATAACACCATATTAACATTTAAAACAGTGAGTCCTGGGCGGCGCCTGTGGCTCATCGAGTAGGGCGCCGGCCCCATATACCAAGGGTGATGGGTTCAAATCTGGCCTTGGCCGAACTGCAAAACAGAAAAATAGCCAGGCATTATAGCGGGCACCTGTAGTCCCAGCTACTCGGGAGGCTGAGGCAAGAGAATCGCCTAAGCCCAGGAGTTGGAGGTTGCTGTGAGCTGTGTCACGCCACGGCACTCTACCGAGGGCGACAAAGTGAGACTCTGTCTCTACAAAAAAATAAATAAACAAAAATAAAATAGTGAGTCCTTTCAGTGAATTCCTGGTAGCCTGCAGAAGCACAGTGACAAACGCAGACTAAAAGAAGTGGCTCTAAAAGCCAATTTAAGAAAAATGCAATAAAATAAAAGCTTATCATAAGTTTTTATCCACACTAACAAAACTTCTCCAGAATATGTCACAAGCTGAACTTAATGAGACGACCCAGAATAGTGTACCGAATTCAACTCTAACAAAAAATTTTTTTGAGACTACAATAAGACAGTCGTTAGTTACACAACTGACAAAGATCACAAAAATGTGCTGTGAAGAAATGCGTATTGTCACACAATATTGAGGGAAGTGTTAAGCACCAACCCTAAAAGCTTTTTCAGCTTCAGTGAACAAGAATTGCACTTATTGGCTCAGCGCCCATGGTTCAACGGGCTAAGGCTCCAGCCACGTACACCTGAGCTGGCGGGTTCAAATCCAGCCCAGGCTCGCCAAACAACAATGATGGCTGCAACCAAAAAAAAAAAAAAATTGGCCAGGCGTTGTGGTGGGCGCCTGTGGTTCCAGCTACTTGGGAGGTGGAGGCAAGAGACTTGCTTGAGCCCAGGAATTGGAGGTTGCTGTGAGCTGTGATGCCACGGCACTCTATCCAGGGTGACAGCTTGAGGCTGTGTCTCAACAAAAAAAAAAAGAATTGCACTTATTTGATATTATGCTCACAAGGGAGAAGACTTTGAATGACACCCAGCTCACCTTACTCTTTCTTTAGAATCTCCAAATGTCTCCTTCAGGTTTGTCAGGTCCGGATAATAACTCTCAGGGGGCGAGATGACTTCTACCAAGCCAGAACTGATTTCTTTAGAAAATCTATTATAAGAAAGGTTAGCTCAGTTATTTAAGTTCCATGTTCATTAAACATTATCTTAATGTTTAATTGACTTTGCTTAACGTAAAACACATCAGTGATCTTTCAAAGCAGGGTATAAATGCTATGGTCACAGTGTTAAATGGAGCAACTCATCATTGATTTTATTTACCAGAAAATATAGGTTTTTCTTTTCTTTTTAAGTAATTCTTTCATAACATTGTAAAATGCACTATCCTTACAGTAGCATAGAATTCCTAGGTAAAGTGCAGACATTACTCACCTAAAGTGTATCAGAATTTAAAGAAATAAAATCAAATTGAGGTCTTACAGAAAATAGGGAACTGAAGGAAAATAAATGTTTTTCTTCAATTTTCAGAAAGTTTTAATTGAGAATTATAGGTTGCATGTCATTCTAAACTAGTGGGGGTAGTGTTGGGGGCCAATTTTGTCCCTCCCAAGGACACTTAACAAAGTCTGGAGACATTGCGGTTGTCACCACCGAAGGCAATACTCCTGGCATCTAGTGGGTAGATGTCAGCAGAGATGCTGTAAAACATTCTATAATGCACAGGACAGCCCCTACAACAAAAAATTATCTGGCCTAAAATCTCAAGTGCTGAGGTGCAGTAACACTTTTCTATGAGTTTTAAATTAGTCTGTACTGACTCCAATGTAATTTCTTTCACATTTGCATTCTCCCTTCTTTCATTTTTGCAAATCCCCACAAATTCCTGTGCAACTACCTGCCTTTGCACAAAATGTTCTCAGTGTTTAAATGAACTATTTTTCTGGTCTGGGTTTTCTACACATCGAGGAAGAATTAAATCTACAGAAATACTGCACAAGCCCCAAAGCCCTGCCCATGTGGACTAAGGCAGCGGTTCTCAACCTGTGGGTCACCACCTCTTTGTAACAATGAAAATACATCCTGCATATCAGATAATTACATTTGGATTCATAACAGTAACAAAATTACAGTTATGAAGTAGCAACAAAAATAATTTTATGGTTGGGGGTCACCACAACATGAGGAACTGTATTAAAGGGTCGCAGCGTAAGGAGGCATCAGGAAGGTTGAGAATCACGGGTCTATGGGAAGGTACAAAAAAGGAGGAATGATAATGACTGCTCTGCTCCTTTACTTAAGGAATTTCTATCAAAATTGTGTTTCATAGCTGCCAAGAAATTTAGAACTCAAGGAAAATCTAACAAATGACAATTTAATCCTGAACTATGCATTTTTTTTAATCTCCAATTTTAACATTTTGACAGATAAGGAAAGGTGTATTATTTTAAATCTAGACTTAGCAAATAATTGTTGCTTCTTTTTTTTCTCTTTAAGTATAAAGTATGCCTTTTACGGACAAAAGCAGATACAATTCAATGAAAGAAACCTCTATCAAGACAAGTTTTTATGATACCACTATTAAAATTGCTAAGGCAATATTATACAAAGCAACAATACCTGAAATTTACTAAGCTTTCCATCTGTCACCTGCTATGTGCAGGTGCTCATAGCAAACTGGTGACTCAATCTTTGCAGAATTGAAGAACAAATTAAGACACAGTTTAGCATTGGGTAGTCTAAAATTGCTACATGAAAATCTGCCTGGATAGCAGAACAATTTTTGCTTGGTAAATACAGTGTGAAAGATTTAAATAATCTTTCATATGATGATTTCCTATATTCCTGCCTTCAAGATTAGAGACTGTTATTTGACAGTGTTACATACATATGACATTCAAGTCTTTTCTATAGTGAAACACACCAATTTATCCCATCAGATAACTGAATATACACACATCTACTTTATGACAATGTAAAAGACCAGTAAAGGCTGTCTAACTAACAGAGAACTTCAGAGAAGTGAACTATAAAGGAAGGCATTTTTCTTTTAACAAAAAGCCAAGAGATAATAGTAACTAACATATTTTCACGTTTATAATTAAGAAGGACTTACTCTTTCTCCAGGTTGGCAACAACACCATGTACATAATCAATATCTGTCTGGGAAAGAAAAAGAAATGTACCTACATTCATGTTTTTACATTTTTATTTAACTTTTAATATTAAATTCAAAATTAAATAAAGGATGAAAACATTCATGGAAAATATTGCATTAAAGTTCTTGACAATTCAAGACATTTGCATTTATTTCTGTGTTGTTCTATTATACTTCTTTGGAAACATCCACAGTATAAATAATTAAGAGCAGTAGTAGTAGTAGTAATAGTAGTAAGTAACAGCTCTTCTAGAACACTATCAAGAAAGATTTTTTTCCACCTGGAATCATAAAACCTAGGTCAAAATTTGCCTCTTTGCTACCAGGCTGTTTAACATTAAGTTTCTGAGTTTTGGTTTCCTATTTTATTAAAAAAAAAAAAAAGTGGTAGAAAATACTTTAGAGATTATGAAATTAAATGATAAATCTATGGAATAAAAAGCTGTGTTCTTATATTATTATTATTAAATACTAATACAGAGAACCCAAATCAAGAACACAATCGTTGTTTATAGTTGGGATGTTTCCAAATAAATATAAATAGTTTCTGTGCTCAGTTTTTCTAGTGAATTGAACATACACAATTAAAAATAATAAAAACTTAAAAATGTGCCTACTGCAGTAGTAAGTACTCAATGATACTCAATAGTGCAGTATAATAGAACACAGAAATGCAAATCTCTTAAATTGTCGAAAACTTTAACGTAAGAAAGTTACATGCTAGAAATAAACGTTTATCGGCTCTATGTCCTTTTAAATTATGAACAAGGGAAAATCCAATACAGTCTATTAATTTTGCTTTTTTTCTAAGTCACTTAAAGCAAAACACATTTCACAAACATTTATTGAGTAACTACACTAAGTCAGGCTGGAACCACTGCAGTGAACAAGCTAACTCTGAGTATGGCAGACAAATGTTTAAACAGACCTTTCAACCAAGATGAGACCCAACCCAGCCTGGAGGATAGGGGCATCAGGGGAGGCTGCCTGGAGGAGGTGGGGTTCAGCAGCAGTAACTGGCTTGTTCCAAAGATCTGGCTCCAAGGGTCTAACAGAGATGAGTACCTTTAGCACTTCCCTCCTAAGACATAAACTGAGTCTATCAGTGGCTCTGTGGCAAAGACCACGGAATCAGACCAAAGTGAGCATTCCAACTTTGACTCTTACTAACTGAATAAGCTTGGAAGAGCTGCTAAACCTCTCAGGCCCTCAATTCCCTGATAAAAATGCCTTCTAGGATCGCTGCAGGGATTAAGAAAGTGGGGCATAGGCGGTGGACAAATGAAAATAACTATAACTATTACTTCCCCAGGATGGTGTCCAGACACCATCCTCCTCCTAACCCCACACCGAGTTAGGGCCCTCAGGTCCCTGCCCCTTCAAAGACAGCAGGAAGCCAAAGGGGCAACCAACCCCAGGACACAGTGGGCCACCAGTATGGGGCAGGGCTGAGGCCACATTTTCAAGCTAGCCAAAGCCCTCCCTATTAATGCCAAATACAGTGACAACTTATATTAAAAATGCTTGCTATCGGTGATATAAAAATATTGTTTATGCCATAAAGGCGGCAAAAATGCTTAACACTCAAGGAAAACAAACAAGAAAAGGTATGGTATAACCCTAGAAATTATAAATCTATAGAATTATCTTCCCAATAGTAGTTTGTATGATTTATTACCAATAAATAAATAAACATTGTAAAAGCTAGCTGTTGAAAAATTATAGGCCAAAATACTACTGATTCACCATATGGCAGTCTAAAATTTAAAATCGGAAATAGAAGCAAGTAAAAACTAGACAGATAATGAGCAAGTACACAGAAGACTTGCATGAAAATATCGGCCTATTTGACCTAACAAACACTTAACAGAAAGAACATTCCACCAAGTAACAAGAGAAACCCTTCTTCCTAAGCGTACATGGAACATTGTCTGGGACAGACCATGCACTAGGCCGTAAATGAGTCTTGATAAATTTTAAAGGATTGAAGTCACACAAAATATATTCTCTGACTACACTGAAGTTAAGTGAAAGTGAAGTGACATCATCAACAGAAGAGAATTTAGGAAATCCTCACATCAACAAAAATTTAAAAATCACTTTTCTAAATAACCCATGAGTCAAAGAAGAAGTTACAAAAGGACTTATAAAGTATTTTGATCTGAAATAAAACACACAAAACCTACCAAAATTTATGGGACACAAATGAAGTAGTACTTTGAAATTTATAGCTTTCAACTGTCTGTATCAAAAAAAAAGAAAGATCTTCAACCAATAATCTCTCATTCACCTAAAAAACTTAGACAAAAAAGAGTAATCCAAACTAAAAGTAAGCAGAAGAAAGCAAATAATTAAGATTAGAAATGTAATAAGTTAGAAAACAGAAGAATGATAAAGTCACAGTTAGTTCTTCTACTTGCCTTGTCAGCCAGCAAGAGCTAAAAAACGTAGATGTTCTCAGAGGAGGACAATGAGAAAAGCAAAGGAAGTAGGAGCCAGGGGCCAGGTGGAAGGGGGCAGAGAGTAAAGACAAAACAAAACTTGGCAGAAGGCCTGGCATGGTGGCTCACATCTATAATCCTAGCACTTTTGGAGGCTGAGGCAGGAGGGTCACTTGAGCTCAGGCATTCAAGGCCAGCCTGAGCAAGAGCAAGACCCCATCTCTAATAAAAATAGAAAAATAAGCCAGGTGTTATGGTGGACACCTGTAGGTCTAACTATTTAGGAGGCTGAGGCAGGAGGATTGCTTGAACCCAGGGGTTTGAGGTTGTTGTGAGCCAGGCTGACACTACAGCACTCTAGCCTGGGTAACAGAGTGAGACTCTGTCTCAAATTAAAAAAAAAAAAAAAACAACCAACCTTTTCAGACCTACTGACTCTTTAGCCATGTACATGTATAACCAATAACTTTTTTTCAAAAAGCAAAAAGAATATGGCCAATGGTATAGAAAAAAATAATACCTGTGCATTGCTAGTCTTCAATTTAGGGACATCTTCTATTATCTAATGGCTTTTTAATTCCTAGTATATTCCTCATTTTAGCAATTAAATTCATACCTGTTCAATGAGTAAAAGAATACTTAGAATGAAATCTGCACTTTTGCCTTCGTTAAAAAAATCTGACAGGGAACTATGAGAGCTTGCACTGGTTCTAAAGCTATTGTATTCCTCAGGTGCACTGAGGCAGAAAAATGTTCAAAAGCATTTGAGGAACTAACCCCTGGCTAAACCCACACAAAACTGCCTAACTAGAAAAAGCTAACCCACTTACACAGAGTTCAGGGAGGAACACGGCAGTGGCAGTATTTCCCATTTTCCTTCCTAGAAATCATCCACAATTATCAATGAGAAACTGACACAACTTCTTTTTTAAGTATTAATAGCCAAAATTTTCAAGCACCAAAGGGATCCAGTTTGGTTTCAATAAAAGAATTGCACAGATTGACTGCATTTACAGGAATCAACCCAACAAAGTCATTATACCCCTTCCCCCAAAAAAACAACTAATCTAGAATAATGCTCTGTTCCATCAACCTCCTATAAACCAGCAGCCTAGAGAAAAAAACTGATCCGCTTCAACGAAAATTCACAAAAAAAGGAACCAGAATAGCAACTATACAAGTTAATATGCAAAAGGGGGACATTCAGCAAAACCTATGAACAAATTATACACACACAAATCAGTTGAAAAATTATAACCAAACATTTCCCCACTAATTTTAAAGGGGAAAAAAAAACATTAATTGAAGAGGCACATTTAGGAAGCAAAATTCATATTACATGTTTTTTCGTGTGTGTGCTTTTCTTTATTAAGTCTTACTTACATTCTTTAAGGGACAAACATAGACAAACAGGCTACAGTGAAGAAATCTTAATTTTATAAGATAGTTAAGAAACCACTAAGATAATTCCTGGTATTATCTTTAGTGATGCTTCTTATCTTTATTCTCCGACTCCAGGTAATATTCAGCCTTTATGCAACGGTTCACAACCTGTGGGTTGTGACCCCTTTGAAACCATGAAAATACATCCTGCATATCAGATATTTACATTACGATTCATAACAGTAGCAAAATTACAGTTATGAAGTAGCAACAAAAATAATTTTGTGGTTGGGGGTCACCACAACATGAGGAACTGTATTAAAGGGTCACGGCATTAGGAAGGTTGAGAAACACTGTTATAAAATTCATATTACATCTTAAATTTAAAAAAATAATAATAAAAATAAATCCACTTAGCATTTGGGTCAAGATGTTTGAAAAGTAAGAAATGGAACTAGAAAAGAAGAAAAAATAATAATGTTAAAAGCAGACATGAATGATTTGGGCAACAAAAAAAATGGAAATAAGTCCAAAGTGGTTTGGGGAATAACAAGTTAAAACAGATCAACTATCTAACCAATCAAGAACAGTGAAGGTGGCGCAAACACACACACATACATAAAGAAATTAGGGGGCAACAATGATAAGACTCTACTTTGCTTGACTCTGTATAAAGCAAATTTTAAAACCTGGATGATAAGGATAATTTTCTAGGAAAATATTTCATCAAAATTGGAAGGACTGTAAATACCTCTGTCTGTTCTAATATAAAAAATAAATATTATCTCAACTGTATGGAAGAAATGGGGCCATTAAATATCTCTAAATGGGTACAACCATTGACAGTTGTCCCCTGAGCAGAGATGAATTGTGTGGCTACAGCAAAGCCCTGGAAGGAAGGCCTTTCAATGTAAACAACACACCACACAGAATTTTTAAACCATGTGGTCTTATTATCTACTCAAAAAATTAATTTAAATACACAATAAATGTTTCCTAGGGGACACAAAATATACAACAGAAAACAAAAATAAAAACTAAAAATCCCACCAGCAATTTGACCAAGTCTATCTAGTTATTTAATTTCTGTATTCATTTATAAGTTTATCTGCTTTGCAAATTTCTGACCACAGGCCAGCTAACTGGCCTTGTAAAATCAACTTAAAACCAAAGAACTTAAAGAAGGCATAGTAAGGGCTTCAGTAAAGGCACTCTTACTGCAAAACACAAACTAGAATGTGCACAACAGTAAAATGAGAAAACTGAACAAAATGTGAAACTTTTCCGTATTGTACACTAAATACTCTATTTAGGAAATTCTCTGAAGTTAGTTTTTCAGAGACTAACTGTAAGTGCTATTCCAACCTGATGAATCTGTTATTACATTTTAAAATCTTAACTCGAATCGTACAGCTTAAGAAGTTAAAAATTAAACAGGTCTTTGGAATGTTTCTAGGCAACCTGCAGAAACAATGTGAAGAATCAGGATGATATATATAAAGTTCTCTTCCCAATCCTCAGCAATCTTTATGGTTATTACCGACATCATCTAATTACTAATGTTCAGGCAATATTCTCCTTGAAACCCACCTCAAAAACTCATTTCATCTCTTCACAGTCACTAATAAAAGCATTTAGCTACCTACCCCCATATACGTATCCACTACCTGTTCTGTCTAATGGCGATTATATACAACTCAGGATTTTTTTTTTTAACAATATACAACCTGGGGGCTGGGCGCGGTGGCTCACACCTGTAATCTTAGCACTCTGGGAGGCCAAGGCAGGTGGACTGCCTGAGCTCACGGGTTCAAGACCCGCCTGAGCCACAGCGAGAACTAGTCTCTAAAAATAGCTGGACATTGTGGCAGGCACTTGTAGTCCCAGCTACTCGGAAGGCTGAGGCAAGATAATCACTTGAGCCCAAGAGTTTGAGGTTGCTGCGAGCTGTGAGGTCACAGCACTCTAACCAAGGGTGACAAAGTGAGACTATGTCTCAAAAAAAAAGAAAAAGATTCTACCTGTATCCGTCAAGATCTGAGTTACAACCAACAAAAACGGACTCTGACAAAACAGTCAGAAAAATGATTTACTGAAAGATAACTGGGTAGAACCCACAGAACCCCCAGGTAGGCTGAGGAACGAGACTAGGAAGGTGCAGAAAGAAAGCTATACCATAGCCAAAAATCACAGACAGCTTCCCCACACCACAGCCTCACCCTGCATGCCCCTGCACCTGCCCCTGTGGCCCCTGGAAAGAAACTGCTGCCACCACCATCCTCTGTAATCGAAATGACTGCCCATAGCCACAGATCCCTTATATTTTCTTGTCTTTTGTTACTGGCCCATAGAAATATAAATGGAGCCTACATCCTACCACCTTGCTAAATTCTCCTGTTATTTCTAATAATCTTCTTTGTTCATTCTTTAGATTTTCTGTGTCATCTGAAAATACTGAAGCACTATTCAAAGTCCAAGAAGAGAATAACCCAGAAGCTGGGCCCAGGTCAGGTGTCTAAATAGACAGAGCTAACACGTGCCTTTTTAGTGTCCACAGTGGGAGGAAAGTGCTTCCTCCCACCAAGATTTCTAGAATAGGGAATTCCCCAAATATAAGAGTAATGCTGAAACAGTATTTTTGGGGTTTTTTGCCAGAATCCAGAGTATATCCTAGAGAAATATTTTGCCAGAAGTGATCATGAGGGATAGGAATAATATAAATAATATGATATAATAAGAAATGGTACATATAAGGTCATAAAACGTATAAAAATGATACAAGGCATATGATAACAAAAAGATTAGAATACAAAAAACATATGTAAACTTTAAGTTCAAATAAACACAAGAATGATACAATCTTAAACTCTGAACACATTTGGATCATACCATAGATCCTTCAGAACAACTAGAGTTCATTCCTCTCAACCTCTTCTGAAATTCCTGAGTCAGTGAATTTCCTAATAATTCATCAACAGTCAACTGTTCAAAAATCTGCATGTTTTGTGAATGTCTCATCAAATATGCCCAATGAACCACTGCAGATGAAGTGGCCAGAGGGGAAAAGAACAAAAATTACAGTTAATAATGAGTTCTTCCCTTTCAAGAAAAAAAAGAATACAAAGAATACAAAGAGAAAGTCAAAAGGGAAAGAAAAAGTGCCAGGCCTTGACTGTCTACGGGGATTCTTCTGTAGTTCCTTTTCATTCTTAACTTTCTTCTCACATATTAAAATGAACCAGAGATAATTCAGGCCTTCACAAAGATTCCTGATTTATTTAAAAATATTTGCAAAGGATGTATTTATTTTTGCCTGTTTACTCTAGATTAATTTCAAATGGGAAAGGGGATGGTTTCACAAAAGGGATTAAACTGGGACTTGAAGGATGAATGGGAAAGAGAAAGTAAGAGGCGAGCTTTCAGACTAACACAGCTGGAACCACAAACACACACAAGGCCCATACAATCAACTGGGCGTGGGATGACAGCAGCACGGGCCTGTTAATACTTATTGTAAAGAAGCTTTAATATAGAGGCCTGGAAGAGAAGCACTTTGGGAAAGCCAGATTAATTTAGTTATGAACAGATTATGAGGTTCCCCCAGAGCAGTCAAATAATGTCATCAAGTAAGCAGAGGGCAATGTGGGCTCATGAAGACAGAGAGATCTAGAACTACTTACATGTGGACCATGGTCAAAGCCACAGAACATGCCCTTGTTACTAGCATTAAATGGGACCCAGCCGACCAGAACACTTAGATAAAAACTGCCAACCAAGGTAGAACCAAATACAGTGATTAATAATTTTAAATTGCCCAAAAGGCAATTTAATGAACACCGTGAATTAATTCTTCTAGTCAGAACACACTTTCTTGATCGATGTTCTATGTAGATACATATACAAACACTGTAATCCAAGAAAGGATTCTTCAGAGATGGGAATACTACTGACACTTGCGCCACATTTTCCATTTATAACACCTCCCCATGTGCATGCTCACTGTGCCTTAGCAATCTGCAACAATGCTCAAAAGGGTCAGCAATCTGCAACAGTGCTCAAAAGGGTCAACAGCATTGTTCTCATTGTAGAGATGAAGAAACATAGCTAGGCATGGTAGCCCATGCCTGTAATTCCAGACATTAGGAGGCGGAGGAGGGAGGATCACTTGAGACTAGGAGTTCAAGACCAGCCTAGGCAACGTAGCAAGACTGTGTCTCTGGGAAAAAAAAAATTAGCTGGACATGATGGGGCATGTCTTTAGTTCCAGCTACTCAAGAAGACAAGGTGGGAAGATCGCTTGAGCCCAGGAGTTTGAGGCTGCAATGAGCTATGATCATGCCACTGTACTCCAGCCTGGGCAAGAGTGAGACCTTATCTAGAGAGAGTCAGAGAGAGAAAAATCAACCCACTCAAGTGGCAGTAAGTGGCATAATCCAGCCCTAAACACAGGTTCTTTGACTCCAAACCCACTGTTAGATGAAAGGCTAAAGCAAGAGGGTCTTGAATCCTTATCAATACTAATCTCTGACTACAGACTGAATACTATTTGTATAAGGATAGTTTTTTCTTTTATAGTTCTAAGGCTTTATTCTGATTAGAAATCAATACACACACACTGTAAATAAATTCTAAGTCATAAAAACAATTACAAATACTAATGGTCAAAAAGCACATACACCAACGTTTAATACCATCCAGGGAAAGTACACAAATTAAACAAAAGCAAGGTATTGTTTTTAGCAATCAAACTGGCAGAAAAATTCAAAGACTAATAGCACCTTTGGGAACAGAGCAATGTGCTCTGTCACAGACTACTGGGAGGAGTAAACTGACCTAACTTCTGAAGGGCATTTTGACCACGTATGAGTATTGTAATGAATATGGACTCTGACCCAGCAATTCCACAGTTAGGAATTACTATCAAGTCAGTAACGACACAAGCACGTGGCAATTTATTTACAGAAATGCTCTCCTCATATGTTGAAATGAACTAGAGATTATTCATGCCTTTATAAAAATTCCCTATTTTTCTGAAAATATTTGCAAAAGATATAGTCTATTGCTAATAACAGCAAACACTCAGAAACAGCCTAAATGTCTACCAATCAAATTAAATATTTTAAAACCATACAATGGAATATTTTGTAGCCATAATAAATGATATTTGATATCCTTCTTAGCATAGAAAAATGTCCATGGTACTAAAATAGGTATAGAATGATCACATTTACATGTAAATAAAGAAATGATAGGAAACATTACTTAAGCTATATTTTGAAATAGTAATAATTATATCTGCATAGAGAAATAACAAGTAATTCTTCATTATACATTTATGTAATTGTTTTGAACAGTATGCATGTATTTCCTTTTTATGTAGGAAATAATTAAGACTGTTTTCATTTACAAAATGATAAGGAATTCAATTTATCAACTAGATTATATCCCCTTTCCCATTCTGAAATTCCATCTGATAGTTAAGGAAATATTGATTCTAGGGGTTTTGTTCCTCATGGTTTAAGAAAAACTTGCTCAGGTTTTATTCTTTCCCTAGATCTTTTGAGGAGACTACAATAAAAGGAACATAATATTTCTCATTCACAAGATTTCTTGGGCATGCAGAGAAGGGAAGGAGAGCATAAAGATCTGATAAAACCCCAGCTGAGGCCAACCTTTTTTATGTTTCAGGACTCCCCAAAACACCAGTGGATATCTCCAAATTTAGGTCTTAGAGCTAGAAACCGGGACACGTTCCTAAAGATCTCTGTGTATAACATTATCCTGCTGGCAACAACAAAGATTACTATTCCTGGTTTGTAAAAGCAGGAGAGAAGTTAAGGCAAACATGACAAGTTAAACTTTCATTAAACTATCAGATGGTATATATTAACTAAACTTCACTCTTCACATTTTTAAAAAATGCTTATAAAAGCATATTTAAATAGTCAATATGGTTTTGATTCTTACACACAATATGCAGTAAAAAACAGAAATAATTAATAATTACCTCTCCTATGAAGACTACTATAACACAGTCCATCTTCTCTTCAGGATACAGATTATCGATAAGAGAATGAAGAGTCTCTATGAGGTATGATCTAACTTCTCTCTTCACTGTGGGAATTCCCATTACTATTGAAACTGAAACAAAATAATACAGCAATTATGTAAAAATACTTTAGAAGGACAATATAAACACATTACCACTTCAAAAACGTTATACCCTCTCCAATTGATAACAATAATTGAGAGGTAAAATATGCTTAGTTTCAGAAAGAAAAATAATCAAAGAATATAAGAGCATAACTATAATAATTCTTCTTATGCATGGCTTCACCATGAAAAAAGTGAAAGAACTGATTAAAATGAAAGACGTTAAGCCTCACACTAAATAATGGCTATAAAGCATAAGCAGCAAATTTTATTATATAACTGAAACTTAGAAACACTTAACACACCTTCAAAATTAATGTCTTACATATCGACTTCAACTATATAGTGTATTGAGAAGAGTACAAAAATTGCTTTTGTAGTTTTTTTGCCATTAGCTTGCATAATCTCAATCTAACCATGAAGAAATATTAGAGAAAACCAAACTGGGGTGATACTACACAAAATAACCAGCAAGTTCAGGGTCACGAAAGACAAGAACTAAGGAACCATCCCAGGTTACAAAAGACCAGGGAAACATGACAATTAAATGAAATATGGGATCCTGAGTTGGATTCTGAAACAGAAAACGAATGATGAAACAAATGATGGAATCTAAATAAGAGCGAAGGTTAACGGTATAGTATCAATGTTAATTTCCTGGTTTTGATCACTGCATTATGGTTAAGTAGGAGAAGAATATTTAGGAACACTGCATAAAGGCCTATGAAAACTCTGTGTACTATTTGCAAAACTTTTGTTAATTACGGTCAATTCTACCACAGAGCTTGTATGATTGCAAACTTATTTCTACATGATTAATATATAATTCACATTGCGCCCAATGTGAGCATAATGTGAATTGCACAGTTGCTTGCGTGCAGTTTCTCCTCTGAGACATTCACCAGCTGAAACAACTGAAAGTTGCACCTAACCAAGTAGAAATACTGTATACAAAGACACACACCTCAAACACCCACCAGCTGCTGCAGTTCACCACCAGCTGCCAACCACACCCATCCACACCAAGTGCTACATCAGTTTTCAGAGAACCCACGTTAAACCACTTCACAATAACTTAAAAGCTGCACCCTTCTGCAGCCCACTTCAACAAAACATCGTCTTTTTCAAAAAAGAATGCCATGTTTATGTATTTTTAATCATTTAGTTTGCATAAAATTGTGCTACTGTTATTATTAGGTTTTATTCCTTTTTATATATATCTTACAAAGTATTTGGGGGTTGTGACCCTAACCTCATTTTTCCCATTTCACTGCACAATTTTGCATAATGCATTGATTTTTAGGGACACATATTGTATTACAGATCTGTCTTTTAAAGCAAGTTTTTAAAAATTACATGTTGGCCAAGCACAGTGGTTCACATCTATAATCCCAGTGATCTATAATCACTCTGGGTGGATTGTTTGAGCTCAAGAGTTCAAGACCAGCCTGAGCAAGAAAAAGAACCTGTTTCTACTAAAAATTAGAAAAACTAGCCAGGCATTGTGGTAGGTTCCTATAGTCCCAGCTATGTGGGAGGCTGAGGCAAGAGGATCACTCATACCCAGAAGTTTGAGGTTGCTCTGATCTATGACACCATGGCACTCTACCCTGGGCTACAGAGTCAGACTCTGTCTAAATAAACAAATAAATAATTAATTAATTAAAAATATGTTAAAATCTTAGTATTCTAAGTGTTATATATCAATAGAGAAGTCTTTTGCAAGTGTTAAAAAAAATTAGTCTTAATTATGTAATAATTTATTGGAGATGAATATTTAAAATTCATAAAATCTTAAAACTAGAGGAAAGCAAAAAGCTCAGCTAGTTTGCCATCATGATCCTGCAGGTAAAAATACGAAGGTACAAAGGGTTTAAAGAACTGTTCCGAAATTTCATGTCACATCTCTTTTTCATTTTAGAAATAAAGAGTTGTTGGGTGGTGCCTGTGGCTCATTGAGTAGGGCGCCGGCCCCATATAGGAAGGTGGCGGGTTCAAACCGGCCTCAGCCAAACTGCACAACAGAAAAATAGCCAGGCGTCGTGGTGGGTGCCTGTAGTCCCAGCTACTCGGGAGGCTGAGGCAAAAGAATCGTCTAAGCCCAGGAGTTGGAGGTTGCTGAAGCTGTGTGACGCCATGGCACTCTACCGAGGGTGATAAAGTGAGACTCTGTCTCTACCAAAACAACAAACAAACAAACAAAGAAAAGAAATAAAGAGTTGTCAGGACTTAAAAAGAGATTTGTTCTATTTGTTTTGCAAATATTTATTAAAAGGCTATTAAAAGAAACTGTCCTTACAGATTGAAGAAGAGATACAAGATGAGAACTAGGTTATTAGTGCAGGCTTACAACAGGCCTAGCTAAAATAATGACCCTCTGTCCCCTCATTGCTTGATAATAGTCACTGTTCCCGTCTTTGCTTCTCTTTAATTGCTACTCTAGAGGGCACAGTTGGTAGTTGTAAAGATTCTTAACTTTTCTGCATAGAAAATATTACCTGTTCAGAACCTACAGGTAGTTTTTGAGATGTCTTCCAGGTCTTGCATTCCAGCAGATTAACTGATCCAACCAAATCAAGAAACTGACTCAACTGGTCTTGGACTGCCCACCCAAGTAACTGCGTTCCAGTGAACTGTCTGACCTACCTAGACAGAGGCCCATACCAAAGGACTGATGGTTCCACCTGAAACCAGCCAATCAACAAACCATGATTACCTAGCCCTCTGCCCAGCAACTATCTTTAAATAGCCTGTCCCCTCCCCAGGCAGGTACGGTAGCTCATACCTGTAATCCTACTGCTTTGGGAGGCCAAAGCAGGTGGATTGTTTGAGCTCAAGAGTTCAAGACCAGCCTGAGCAAGAGTGGGATACCATCCCTACTAAAAACAGAAAAACTAGCCAGGTGCCTGTAGTCCCAGGTACTCTTGAGGGTGAAGCAAGAGGATCGCTTAAGTCCTAGAATTTAAGATTCCTGTGAGCTATGATGCCAGGGCACGCTATCCAGGGCAACAGAGTGAGACTCTGTTTCAAAAAAAAAAAACAAAAAACATGTCTGTCCAATTCTCAGGGAAGTAGATTTGTGAAATTTCTCCCATCTCCCCACTTAGTGCTATGCAAAATAAATCCTTTCTCTACTGTAAACCCTGCTGTGTCTGAATATTGGCCTTCTCTTGGGCAGCAGGCAGATGAACCTAGCTGGGGGGCAACAGAAACACAAGGCATTATTCTAGGTGTTATGCATATAGTGGTGAACAACGTGAAGTCCCTGCCCTCATGGAATTTACATTCTAGGAGGGGAAAAAAGATAAATAAATAATACATTCTTAGAGAATACCATGTACTACACAAGAGTAATGAACGGGAGGGGAGGCGGTGGTGGGGCTTTACAGACAGTGTGGTCATGGAAGACCTTTCTGATAGCAACTGAGCTGGTAACTGAAGATGAGAAAGAGCTGAGGAAGAACATCCCAAAAGTGGAAACAGCAAGGCCCTAAAGACAGAGTGGTCTTGACACAATAAAGAAACAGCAAGAATGGACTGTATCCAAAGCAGAATAAGCCTAAATTTAGAGAATTAGTCAGGAGTCAGACCGCATAAGACACATTTCATTTTAATTCTGAGTGTAAGGGAAAGCCATTGTAAGGTCCTAGGTAGGGTAGTGACACTATCCGATTTATAATTTCAAGAGATTACCAAATTTTGTGGCAAGTACAAGCATTCTGGAGAGATCAACTAGGAAGTTACTTTGAATTAAGGCGCTTGAAGAGAAGATGAGTGGATGGACTGGGGGTTTAGTTGGGAGACTCGCCCCAGTGGGGCTTCAGACTGGAAGAAGGGAAGAACCAAGGACTTGAGTAAGCCATGGGGTATCTTTTACTGAGAGAGACACATTTGAAGGGCAAGGGCTCCACTCTGCCAAAGAGAAAAGACAAACTAAAGCATTCTGCATTGCAGTTCCAGTGCTCAGCCCACAGATTACACACGCTGGTGAGAGTGCACGTAAAGTAAGATGGTCAGTGAGGCCGGGCCACACAACACAGCCGGTCTGGTCAGTTGACATCCTACGTGACCTTCACCTCATGTTTTCCATTCTTGTTATTGTCTAAATTTAGCTTCAACCTGAAGATACATATCTTGAGTAGTTTAAGGTGATTGAATTAGGAGATTAACATTTGAAGTAGAAATGTTGTAATCGATCATGGGTTATGCTGATTATTGCTTATTATTGTTTAGGATAAGGGTTAATACAGTTTTTGCTTTGAACGTTTTTGCTCTCACCAGCGTGCGTATAAAACTGTGGTTTTGGAAAAGAAAGGGCGGAACAGATTTAAGGGACTATTCTCGCCGTCCTCCAGATTTGCTAGGTTTTCTGTCATTAATGTTTACTTGGACCCTTCCCCATCTCTGTGGCTACAATGACAGGTGGCTGAGCCCCTTTTGGTTCAGCAACATTTCTGGCAACCATGAAGGGACAGTGCAGGCTTTTCTTGTAAGTCTGTTATTTGCTGGAGAAAGTCCCCGCTGATTTGCCTGGACAGGCAGCCCAAAAACATGGTATCTAAGCGCTGATAGCAGCGATACCAAAAATCTTTTTCTTGGGGGCCTTCGAGTACTGTGCACCTGCACCTGCCATCACCTTCACTTAATAATATTATTAAGGGTCCACTTGCTTTATTCTGGTTGCTTGCTGAGAACTTGAGTTCTTATCAGCTCTGAGAAATTTGGTGTTTCTGTAAATAGTCTGTATTATGGTAGCTCAGGCCTCTATCTGTAAAAGCAGTCCTTTGGGGCAGATTCTCCCTGAATATGGGTCTCAATATGGGTACCCACCAATGACTGAGAAGGAAATAAAGTTTCATTCAAACTAGACTCTGGAGAGAAATGGGAGATAAATGGATCCTTGCATTATTATAATCATGTTACATTGTTTAAAATAACAAGTGTTATTAAAATATTTGGGTTTGCTTTTCTTGGTAGGATTTATGAGTTTAAAAGCAGTAATTAAAACTTATTTTAATCCTTGGTCTGTTATATATCTAATTTACAGGGTATAAAATGGTTAACAGAAAAATAACTTAAAATGATAACCCTAGGTAAGTTGCTAAGATAAATAAATTAGATAATTAAAAGAGTAATACTCTGATTAAAAAAATAAATTTAAAAGCCAGAAAATATAAATCCTTCTGTTTACATATGTCATGTGTCTGTGTTATTTCACTACCAAATTATACAAGGAGCTCTAATTAATTGGCTTTTGTTAAAAAAAAAAAAAAGCCCTTAAATCAAATAATTTATCAGGAAAACAGTAAAGAACTTAGATGCCTTTTTGTTCACATGAATAATTTTTAAAATTATTATTAAACTCCACATGTCTTAAAGTCTTAAAATTGCTGCTTCTGTAATATTTATAAATTTTTCTGGATTTGACTATGGACTTATATTCATAGTTTCTGAGCCTCTGAATTCTGGGGTCTGCATAAGTGGTCATGTTCCTCAATGCCTAGTAATAGCAGTTTCTTTTTTTTTTTTTTATAAATATATGTATTTTATTATTCTTCATTACATTATTTCCCCACCCCCACCCCTCCGTGGTAAGACAGAATTGATTTACAGAAAAGAATACAGAAAACACCAAAGCTCCTGGTAGAGGGAGAGATTT
>CAUYRH010065085.1:0-52281 GCA_963574655.1 Perodicticus potto | reverse complement strand
GTGATTAAAAGGCCATGAAGGCTATGTTAAATAGTTCAATGAAAATATTTCAGATTGTATATGAAGTCAGCACATTGTGCCCCATGATTGCACCAATGTACACAATTATGATTTAATAAAAATTAAAAAAAAAAGAATAGATTGCAAAATAGTTTCATTTCTAATCACAAACTAATTAAGATATTTTCTTAAAAAGGAAGCTTGTCTTTATGAGAAAAATATGCTCTGTATATAATGTTTACTCAATGCCTTGTAAGCTGTAGATTAAATCTGGATGGAAGAGGAAAGAAATGAGAGTATTACAAACCTGTAGGGAAAGACAGAATTGTCTGGGCTTTCTCGTAGAGAGGAGCAAATCTGGGGCACAGGTGAAGGACTGGGCCTTTAGATCACACCACTCTTGATTTAAGCAATTGTAGAAAGGGTAGAGTAACTTTATGAGCTGAAAAAGGAAACACACAAAAGGGCTAAAAAGTGAGGATGGGATAAAAGCTCTGAAGATAGAAGAGAAGGAGATCAATGACAGTTTGAGAGAAGGTGAAGGTGGACGGGATGATGACCTGGGGTTGACCGTGAATGACTCAGAGGCTTGACACAGCTGCTCAGGTAAAATAACAAAGAAGGAACAAGAGATGTAAAGAGGTGGAAATTAATTCAGTGCTTTTATGAAGAAAACCTTACGAACGATGAAGAATAAGAAGATCCTTCCATGGCTCTCCATGAAAAGAGAGTAGTAGACCTTCTATTTTAAATTTGTAGAAGGAAGAGAAATCTTGTGTTAAATGATGAGTTCAGTTTGAAAAATATTTACTTTTCAAAGAAATGGCCATTAATAGTTTCCAGTGAAGATTTGGAAATTTGATAGAAATTAAGATGGGGAAGAGAGGTTTGAGAGTTAAGCTCATAAAAATCATTCCTGAATGCACAAAACAGGGTATTTTTTGAAAAGGAAGAAGTTAAACGTCAGAGTAGAGAAGTTGAAGAATTTCTATACTTTAGTAACACTCAATATCTAACATAAAGTCTGGTCAATAGTAAACATCCAATGAATGTTTATTGAACAAAAAAGTAAGCGAAGATATCCCTTGTACAGCTAGTAAGAATACAGCAGAAGAAAGAAGATTGTAAAATCTCATGTTGCAAGGCATTTGATGGCCAAATGAGGAAAAGAAATAAAATATTTTCACTATAATAGAATGAACTATTTTTACTGTATTTCTTAGAAAGAGAAAAAAAGATAATTAATCATACTTTTAATAAGACTAGTTGTCTTCCTTGATTTCACTCACTTCTGTCTTTTTGAAAACTTTTATTAGATCTAAAAATAACATTTAAAATGCAGAAAAAAGAACTGGATGTGATTCTAAATTACTTTCTGTAATACAGAGATCAGCCTATAAACTTGGTAAATGGAATGCTAGGCATTATTATTTATAATTAAATTTATACATTCAGTCACAAGAAAAAGTTGCAAAAGGCTGTTAGGATACCACTATATATTATATAACACAGAGATATATTTTATGATTATATGCAAAATAGATACATCTGTTTTCTAAGAAACATGAGCTCACGTTTATACCAGCGGAGACCAACCATAATTTCTCATTTTGGTAACTTCTAACAATTGTTTAAAATAGGTTTAACACTTCACAAATTTTAGCCAATTATTATTCTCCCTCCATACGAAATTCATTTTCACATTCCACTAGAAGCCCACCTCTGAGTGGCACAAATGATTAAGTAAGCTTTAATTATACCCCTCAAAGCCTATTCTATAACTACTACTCGAGAAGGTTGTATTTTTTTCATCCCACAAAGAACTGCTTAAGACTTCACAGAGGCCGATGAGGCTTTTGTGTGAGGAGTTGCAACAGGCAAAGGGTTTTTGGTTTACTACACTTTACTTTTCCCCACTGTCTTATTCCCAGGCCAATAAATAACTTAAATTTAGTCACTATGGCTTTTTCTTAAGACTACAGAAGAACGTTAAGACTCTCCAGAAAAAGACATGGCCTACAAACATTTTATGAGGTCATTTTTGGCTCTAGTGGATCAGCATTAAGAATTCCTGCAAGAGGTGGGAGCGTGCCGCCCCTCCCCTCTGCTATCCAGGCTCCCTCGAGAATCCAAATCTCATCACTGAAATATCGTCTGAGGTCCCATCTGGCAGTCTGAAGAATTGGCTGCTTCTTTTGAACTGTGTTCAATATGTTGGGAAGTGTATTGTTTTTCAACACTTTCTTTTTTTTTTTTCTCATTTTTCCTGTATATTATGGGATTTTTTTTATCTTTCCACCACAACCAAGTAAAATGCACTTTAATATTAGTCTTTGAGTAGGAAGGATCAAAAGGCAAAGCAATGACCAAAAAAAGAAAAAAATATATATATGTATACTTCTTTGATGTATTTTTTATATTTCTGAAGGGAAAAATAGTGAATCTGAAATAGATTACTGACTCTTCAGTCCTCATCTCTGACAGGCTGTCTTTTTCCATAAAACTCAAGCATGGAGTTGGAACAAAGATGGGGCAGAGAGAGAGTGCTGCCGTGGTTTCCCGGATTTAACCTCCCCCGTAGGTGCACATGATCTTACTAACATATGCTCAACTGCTCTTGCTTAGAAGTATTTGCTAACAGGCCTTAAAACAATACAAAGCATTAAAATGTAAATGGATTGTTCAACAAGCATTTCTTTTTAACAAATATTAAATGGTGGAGTTGAAACGCCGTAATCCAGCCTTACAAAGTCTGTCTGTAGACTGTCCATTCCCGTGGTACTTCAACTATGACAAAGTTGAAAAATAGTTCTTTGTGTTCCATTTGGGCCCAGTTGAAACAAATGGACCAAAAAGGCATATTTCTTCGCACACCGGTGCTTAATTCACTTTAGAGACAAACTATGCAATCAATCATTAAAACATCAGGTTTCAGAAACAAACTGAATTTCAAGAGATCTAAAGTCAAAAGAACTAACTAACCCTCTGCCCCCAACACCTGCCCCACAAAATGTACATATGTGTGATCTAGAGCTCGCTAGAGCCCTTAGGAGCAATCAGAACCAACAGCCAGAGAATGTATCAAGACAAGAGCCTCAGCCATCCCTTTTGCTCAGAAAAGCACTTTATTTAAATGCTTCCAAAGCAATGTGGGCAACTGGAGATTTGAGATTTTCCCTCCTTCTCTTTCTCAGTCTCCTTTAGAGACGTGTTAATAATTTGGCAATGGAAGTCCAAACAGAGGAAGTGCTAATTGTCAGTGAAAGATCCATGTGTGGGCAATGTCTAACATGCAAGGTGAAAAGATTAATTCACGAGATAATTAAATGTACCTAAATAGTTGGAAATTTACTTACTTGCATAATGAACCTCATATATTAGCATTACAACGAAAGGAGAATTAATAATAGCATTATTATAGTAGGACATAAGGCTGTTTTAAGACAGAGGAAAATGTTAATTCACTGTCCTCCATTATAATTCAATATTGCAACAATAATAGTATGTAGTAACAGTACTTATTATTTTCATTATTATAAGCGCCATTACTATTATTGCTAGTACTTACTCTGAGCCAGGAATGGTGCTAAAAATGTTTCGGGCATTACCTCATTTGATTGTCAGGATAACTCTGAAACTAGGTACTGTTATAATCTTCCATTTTATAGATTGAATTTTACAGAGCTATAAGAATTTCAAGTAGCAGAATCAAGCTTGCAGTTTGTATCAGGTGAAGTTAAACAGGTAAGGAAGACTGTATTCATGCTCTTGCAACAGAGGAGGAAGGGCAAAATTAATTCTGCATTCAATTCCACTAAAAGAAAAGGGTGGATGGGGTCCTTAAGAACTAGGGTGAGGAAAGTAACTTAGGCCAGGGAGCTTGCTAATTGGTTTTACCCATAGGGAAAGTAAACTTGCTTATATCTTCATGACAAAAGGCAGTTTAAAGAACTTAGAGTAAGGAGACCTCTGAAGTTAGGTTCCTAACCCCCCATGGAAACTGGGAGAAAGGAACTCTATCAAGAGCTTCCTTGAAGAATGTACAGTTACATGTATATTGTATATTCTGTCACATTATGTACTGTAACTCTATGTTACTTAATAATGGGTATACATTCTGGGAAATGCATCTGCTAGCAATTTCATGATAGTGCAAATATCAGAACATCATTCAGTGCACTTACACAAATCTAATCTTACTACACACCTAGGCTCTATGATGACCTGTTGCTCATACTAAGCAGAAAAAAAAAAAAGGGAAGCCGGGGGCCAGAAACAGGACTCTCATGCTTAGTCCTTCTGAGGGAATAAGGCCTTCTTAGTATCTGATTCAGATTTCACCCACATCACCATGTATGAGACTGTAACAGTGAAAAAGCAATCAACAACTAAATATTTTTATACTCCCTTATTTATTTCTTAGCTTCATTGAATTTCATTTTCCCCATCCCTAAAATGAGACTTCTCTAAATCTATAGATTACAAATAATATCTTCTGAAACCCCAGAGGTTGTGAGAAGCTCAGAGGTGCCAAGGATTGGTGGCGAAGGAGGAAAATGAGTAGGAGAATCTATACTCATCTTGTTTCAAGGAGGACAGATCTGTGTATCAACATGATAAAGCAGACTGAAAACACAGAGGGTGATATTCTTAGCAAGATAAAGCGAGATAAACACCAGACGGTAACATAGCCCACGCCGTGTGATTACAACCCAGAATGATCGCTAAGTCCCCACAGATTTCAGAACATCCAAAGATCATAAAAAGGTCAGAGGTCTGAGAAGAAACATTAGCAATTTCTTATTTATAGAAACCGCCATCCTTGAGCGTATGGCCATTGTAGTCGCTCTCAGCCCTGGAAGGCGCAATCCACGTCCAGCCATAGTACAGTGAAGGCATTAATGGTGTGAACCTGCCTGTCCCCGACCCACTGCACACCCAGGGCACATGTGTACAAACACCAAGGGCACAGAGCCCCAGAAGACCCCTTCTGCCTCTGTGGAACTGTAAATGTAATTTTTCAATAAATTAAATACAACTCATTCTACAGGAGCTGATAAGTGACACAGCAGCAGAGTTTTGCTAGAATCTGGTAGACTAAAACTCTGACTTATAAAATAAGAAGCCCGGTGGTAAAATTCATGCAGCCTTGGAATTAAAATCACTTACATTCCAAAGTTCTATTTATTGTTGGCTTCACTGTAACGTACAATGCCCTCTGAAATAATTACCTTCGTATATCTCATCTTCTCTACTGCACTCTCCAGATTGGACACTGTGATCTCTGTGCTGGGTGTTTGTTATGGGGTGCCGGTACTCTTCAATTTTTAAAATCTCCTGATCATCATATTTGATTATAAAACATGTTCTCATGAGAAGTTAGGTTTCAGCTGGTCAGCACTCTACAAGAGGCCACCAGTGCTAACGTTTGAGTTTGTCGTGTTCAAGAAAGAACCCCCAGAGAAGTAAAAACAAAAACAAAAATCATAATTATGGATTCCATAATTAAGCACCCCAGCATGTGTGAAATAAAAACAATTAAGTTATAGAAGAAAGGACCAATTCAAGGTGAGGAGTGGAGCTGAACTCCAGGAGCCTGTACAAATGGAGTGAGGTCTGATTCCGGGGCATTGTCATGGCCACTAACTTTGTTCTCTGTCACTGCCTGTGGCCACGCTTGTTGGATTTACTTTTCCTGATCTACAAGTACTGCTTTAAAACATTCTTTCTCTGCTAATCCATTGTGGCAGAGAACATTTGTACACCTTTTACCTTACCTGTGGCTAATCACAGAAAGGAATAGCAGTAAAAAGGATTTTTAAGACCTTATGTTTGCATAGAGTTCTATAAGACGATATTAACTATTTTCAAGCAGTCCATGCCCTCCTCAGAAAAAGGAAGTCCTTTTCTCCAAAGGAAAACATTTATATACATAAAAATATACTTTTTATAAAGTAAATTGTGTGCTGGTAAACTCACTTTCAGAAAGAGAAAATAAAAACAAACAACAACAGCAACAAAACTCCATGGCATTTGACAATTTCCATTGCTTAAACATTTTTATTCTCAGTGGCTTTATCAACCTAGTGTTACCGGGGGCAGAGCTGAGAAGGGCTGTGTTACAGCCTGCCCTGCCACACCACCAATGTTATTGATGTATAAAAGATAAAAGTCTCAATTTATTCATATTTCTTCAGTGCTATTTAAGACCATGTTCCTTCAAACCAAAAAATAGTCCATCAAAATTAGGCTTTGGATTGAACCACGGCCTTAGAATTTGATGACAGAGAGGGGATTTTGTTCAAACATGAGACATTTTAATGTTGTTGGCTTTTTAAAATAAAAATGCCTTTACTACTTTGGTGATAGTGACAGCGTAGTTGGATATGATTTGGAAATAGAACCGGGAGTGAAATTTCAGGCTAATGGCAGAGCAGCCTTGTACTTAATGTGCATTTTCTGCATTTAATGTACTCTCCTGACCCATTTCAGAGCTTTCTGTGAGTAAAATCTAATTACCCACCCATTATCTAAGAAAAATTGTTTTGATGGTTCTGCTTCATGAAAGATAGAAGCAGGGCATCTTCTCCCAGTACCAATTTTCTCCCATGAGGGGAAAACTCATCTTCTGAAAGATTTTAGATCAGTAGTCAAACTCAATAATTAAAGGCTAAATAACATTGCTGTGGGGAATGTGTTTTCCCAGTCGACTCCTTTCCGCTGGTTTTAAGTCTTCATTTGGAGTTACTCCCGTTAGAGTACCAGCACTACCCATCCGGGAACTAAGCTGGGCTATGGTATTCAAAATTGCCGCCATTGGTTAAGATGGAGCCGCCTAGGCCCTTTGCCTCCTGGTTTTGCACTGGCAGTCTGAGTGCTGAGCTCAACTCACAGGAGAGGCAGCAAGCTTATTTATCAGCTCTGCACCATCTCCTTTCCAGTGCAGCTTTGCTTCTTAAGAAAACTACCCCCATGGCTCAGCGCCTGTGGCTCAACAGGCTAAGGCGCCAGCCATGTAAACCTGACCTGGTAGGTTCGAATCCAGCCCGGGCCCGCCAAACAATAATGGTGGCTGCAACAAAAAAATGGCTGGGCGTTGTGGCGGGCGCCTGTAGTCCCAGCTACTTGGGAGGTGGAGGCAAGAGACTCGCTTGAGCCCAGGAATTGGAGGTTGCTGTGAGCTGTGATGCCATTGCACTCTATCCAGGGTGACAGCTTGAGGCTCTGTCTCAAAAAAAAAAAAAAAGAAAGAAAGAAAAGAAAACTACCCCCATCCTCCACCTGCCTCTCAGTGGTTCTGAACTCCTTAGGAAGAGGTTGATGAAAATATCTCTGATTGTATCTGAAGCCCGTACACTGTACCCCATGACTGAATTATTGTACACAGATATGATTCAATAAAAAAAAAATAAAATAATGGATACACCCAACTCCATACAGTTAACTTTTTAATTGTCCTTGTCTGAAGGATCTTTACAGCAACTCTCAAAGTGTGGGTGTTTTTCCCCACAGCAAACAATGCAATTTGGTTGAATTCTGATGCTGACCCCCCAGACACGGCATCAGCCTCCCTGTGTGTAAAGGCTCAGTCCACTAGACGGCCCTCACTGCAGGGGCCAGCAGTGGGTCCACAGGCTACCCACTTGGGTGAGAAGTTAGGGGTTCTATGACTTCTCCTTCAGTTTTGGTAATTTGCTAGAATGGCTTACAAAACTCCAGAAAACACTATTGTATCACCACTGGTTTATTATGGAGAATACAAATGAAAAGCCAGGGTGGCACCTGTGGCTCAAAGGAGTAGGGCCCCAGCCCCATATACCGGAGGTGGCGGGTTCAAACCCAGCCCCAGCCAAAAACTGCAAAAATAAATAAATAAAATAAAATAAAAAACAAACAAAAACAAATGAAAAGCCAGATGAAGGAGTACAGAAGATGACATGCAGAAGTGTCCCAAGCACAGGCATGTCTGTTCCCATGAGATTGGTGCACAACCCTCTTTCAGCCCCTGGATATACATCAACCTGGAATCTTTCTGATCTCCAGCCTTTGTGAAGGCTGTTCTGTAGGCATGATTATTAAATCATTGGCTACTAGTGATTCACTGTATCTCCAGCCACTCTCCCCTCAGGGAGGTTGGCGGACAGGAGTGAGGCTGAAAGTTCCAACTCTCTCATCTCATGGTTCATTCTTCTGGCATCTAGAAGTCCAGAAGTTACGTAAGGGCCCAGCAAAAGTCACCTCATTCACATAAAAAGTATGATTGAAATTAGGTTATTAAGAGTAATGAAACATGAAATTAGCTTATTATGAGTAACGAAAGATGATCTTTTCACTCCTATCCCTCAGGAAATTCCAAGGGATTTTAGGAGCTCTGTGCCAGGAACCAGGATGGTGACTAAATATGCATTTCTTATTATATCACTTGTTTTATGAAAGCATGTGCCTGATAACCATTTATTTCCATTTTAGTGTAGTTTGGGAAGAAATAGCTATGGTCAATAATCAATATTTGATATACTGGTCTTCTCACTGAGAGTTGAGATGCTTATGAAATGAGCACTTGAAGAAAAACTAGAGTTTGATTACGCTTTGAAGAATAACAGCTCATTAAGTTTATATCTGTATCTTTGTCCTTTTTGAAACTTTATTAACTGCACAACTCAAATAGTGGCCAGAAATGGCTTTATTATAATCAACTCAGGTGTTTCTGTTGAAATTATATTCCAAGTGATGAGCCTGCATTGGAGGCAGAAATAGCTGCTTTTCCTGGAGGCTTACAGATTATTATTACATGATATCTGCTTCTACAGGGGGAAAGGGGAGATCATTAAATGACAGGCTCAGAAAAAAATAAAAAATAAAAAAAAAGATGTGGCCTTAATGCTAAAACGGTAGCAGAAAGAGGAATTTTTATGAGAATTCTAAAAGCAAAATCAAATTTCTAGTCCTAGAGAAAGAACTTGGCAGACTGCTCTTCCTCTCTTCCCTTCTTTTCATTTTATCTAGTGGTTCTCAAATATCAGCCTGTGTGCAAATCTCCTGGAGGGCTTGTGAAAAGGCACATTGCTGGTCCAAACCACAGAGTTTATTGGAAGTGGACTGAAAATTTGCATTTCTAACAAGATCCAGGTGATACTGAGGTGCTGGTTAGGGAACCTCACTTTAGAAAGACTGCTTCAGTACTACTCTCCAAATCCTAGCTTCAGTTGGTAACAGGATATGAAAAGAATTAGGAATATTTTGATTTAGAAACAGGAGAAACAGAGAAGAAGAGAAACATTTTAATTAGTAAGAACTCAGCTATCAACTAAAATGCATTTCTTCCACTCATATATTCATCAAAAGCATCTTAAGGATTATGCTACAAAAATTGCAACAAATAATTTTAATGTCATTATTTATATGCACAAAAAATCATATTTTTTTCAGAGTGCTTTTATGCACATTAATCCATTTGAATCCTACAAAAATACTTGGAGGTTACTTAGCTGATTATATCATCATTATTCCCACTTTGCAAATAAAAACTAAAGATAATCCACGCTTACATGGCCAACAAATTCCAGAAATAAAATTATTACTCATGTTTTCTTAATTTTCATCTAGTATTTTTACGACTGCATCACTCTGGGATTTAAACAAGACAAACTTGAGAAATTAGGAGTATTCGTATGTACAATTCAGTGAGTGCCAGTTTGTAAAAACGATGATCCTTCGTAATAAGGCTAGGGCACAAAATTTCAGGGGGAAACAGAAAACCTTAATCAAGATAAGGATAATTACATGTAATAGCTTGAGAAGTCAAAATTAACATAAAAATCAATGATGAAGAAAATATAAAAAATGAAATAAATGCGGGCCATTTGTTTGTTTTACAGTAGTCATTCTGGCATAATTACAATAGTTTCTTGTGTTGTAGCACGATAGGAACATTTTTACTCAGCCTATGATTTCTGAGCCCAGAGGACTCCTGTGTTCCCAGCTGGGAAGGGTGATGAGTATGTACCATGGTATTTGAATAGGTTGGGCAATGTGGGGCTTTTTATATCATCATGCCTTTTGATTGTAGGGCTTACATTATTCTTTTCCACAGGGTTTAAACTATATGGGGATATTTTAGTAACTGTGTACACGACACACATTTTTCCTCTTGATTTCTGCTACAACATGTCCCAGCAAGATAGTATTGCATGGGTTAGTTCATGATACATCGAGGATTTCTGTAACTTCTATGGAAATCTAAACACCCCAAGGAAGATGGAGAAAGTATTCATGTTAAAGACTCTCGGTACATATTCATTTCAATAATATCAGTTGCCTAATGGAGTAATAGCATTGGACAGTATGTGGCATCTCAGCAATGGAAGTTGGCCATTCTGGCTTACCATTTCAGAAGCTTGCCAAAGGAAAAGAATGGCTAAGATAAGAAGTTTTTGGCAGCAGGAATCTGAGATACAGACGACAGGTTAAGTGGCTAATCTGGCTCCTGTAATAGGTAACGGACACCACATGGTCTGTAGAATTAAATCTTTGTTTTCTGCAAGCGGTTTCTTTGCTTATGCTTTGCAGAATTAACTTGAAGACATTCTTCTATATTAACATAAATGTTTGAGGCACAAGAACCTGCATAAGTTTGTTTTTAAATTCTCTGAACACCTTTCCAACAACTTCAACTGTTTCATTTTTTATATGACCAAGATAATTACAACTATCATTGTTAGTGTCATTTTAATGAGAAAAATAATTCTCTGGGGCATTTTTTAATAATGCAGATTCCCAGCCTCTAATCCAAGATATCATAATGCAATAGGCCTGGGATAAAGACCAGTAATTGCATTTTTAGAAGCACTCTGTGGATGATCTTAATATAGGTGGTGCTCACAGGTCAAGCTCTGGGAAGCAGACTCCGAATCAAAGATTTGCTTATAGCAAGTTTATTGGAAAATGCTTTCCAGATTAATTCCTGTGGTGAAGGGGTGAGTGGGCCAGATAGAAGATACATAACTTTCTCTGCAATCCTGGGAGGGGCTCGGGAGCTATAATGACTCTTCAGAAACGTCTGGTTGGAACAAGAGGCTGGAATTGTGTAACTTCACCTCATCGAGCAGTCATTGCCCACAGCCTGCCTGAGAAAGCAGGTCTGACCCCGGGAAAGGAAGCTTTCCCTCTATAATGGGAAAAGCAGAGTTTGACATTCTGTTAAATTTCCCAGGAAAGATACGTGTGAGGCAGAAGAACTTTAGTCAGAAGGAGACGTCACTTCACTTCCAACTGGGTAGTTGAAGAGGAGTTGTGTGATCTTTTAGCTACCTCTCCTGACCCATAAACTAAGGAGGCCACATATTCCAGATAGCATAGAAACAATAGGGTGGTGAAGTGGTCTCCAAAATCTTTGGTTCCTGAGTGCTAGTTCAGAACTATGCCCTTGAGCCAACCGTAATGGAAAACGTGGCATAAACGAAATATAAATAAATAAATAAATGGTTTTGATATTTTGATATTCGCTTTACAATGTAACAACTTACATATCTTTACTAAAACAATGGCCATGTTTCAGTTACAGAGCAAATTATGTTTATCCGTGTTATTTAGGGATATCTGTGATTAGACTGAAGCTACAGCTTAGGACTTCATCAAGTTCAGCACCAGTAGAAATAAAATGTTGGGCATGAAGATAATAGTTCCCAAAAGGTAAAAGAGAAATTCTGCCTGAGTGGATACCACTATGGTTGGGCACCTTCCCATACTATCTATTACAAAAAAAGATGACGCATCCCCTTATATTTTTAAGACATGGTAAAAAGAAACAAGGTTGTTGTGATGCACTAAATAAGAACAAATACAATATTAAAAATTGAATAATTTTTGAAACCAAGAAGAAAGAGACTTGCCACCCTTCCTTTGGCTTAGACCACTTCCTTTTGAAAATTAATAATTGTAAATTCTTTCTATTTCCCTTGGAGAGGTATGTAAACATCTTTTAAAAACAAAATAAGCCTCTTGCCTGCTTTGTAACCCAGAAATGCTATTTTTTGTCTCTTTTTCTGAAGGCCTTGGAGCTTTCTCTTTGAAATGGAAACATCAGGGCAGACAGTATCCCAATCTGTTTGTCTCTGAGGTATTTGAACCGAGGCACCTGCTTTGTAACAACCTGCTTTCCAGAGAGATGTGAGAAATTCTAGTTTGCCTTCAGATAAAGGCAATTAACTAGCCAGGTGGCCATTCCAATTACTCCATGAATTTAGAATGAACTTTCTCTGTCAACAGTGCTGTTAAAGTCTCACACTTGATGATACCATAACTTATCTTGAGAATATGAATGAAATGTGCTGTATCTTCTGGCTGTAGAATTAGGTAAAATGTATGCCATCCTTGTCATCTGGTAGTGGATTTCTTGCTATGTGCTGCACAACCTACTTAATGGTTATTTGATTAACAAAAGAACAAGTTTAATTCTTGTCTTCCTTTGTGGAAAGGACCCATTGGCTTAACAGACAATTCTACTTTTAAGTATTTATTTGTTTATTTATGTATTAATTTTTCCTAACACTTACAGGGCAAAAATGTCTCTAAATCAATTATTCTAAAATAATTTCACCATTGTTTCATATATTCTCCAAAATTGAACTGATATAGCTCTCGTCTTAGTCATTGTGTATCGCTCATAACAAAATACTTGAATTTGGATAAAGAAAATAAATTGATTTCTTACAGTTTGGGAGGCTGAGAAGCCCAACGTCCAGGGGCTCCGTTGAATGAGAGGCATTTTATCTACAGGGACTTTCTGCAGAGAACTCAGGCATCACGTAGCAAGGAGGCTGCATGAGCCTGTGAGCTCAGGTCGCTCATTCTCTATAAATCCACCAGTCTCACCTTCATGGAAACTCATTAGTCTACTAACCCATTGATATATTAATCCACGAATGGATAAATTCATTCAGGACGTCAGAGTTCTCATGACCCAACCCTCATAAAGGCCCCACCTCTAAATACTTTCCCCCCCAAAAGAAAAAAAGACAATAAATACTGCCATATTACATTCTTATATGAATTCCATAGGGAAAACATTCACACCACAGTAGCCAGTGACACATAAATCAAGTGATCACATGTAGTCATACAGACCTTATACGGCACCCAAATTGCTTCATAGAATTCCTCATTTAATTTAGTGGGCTCCCACTTAAATAGTATAAGTCCTTCGATGACATAATTTTTACGTGATGATGGATAATTAATATCAACTTTTATTAAATGTTTCCAAATGAAAATTTATTTTATCTTTGGATCATAGTTTAAGTATAGAATTTTACAACTTTGCACAAGGCCCACCTGTCTATAGACCCATAATAGTGCCAGAAGGGAGGAACAATTTTGCAATTGCCTGTGAGGGTAAGATGACCTTCTATTCTGTCGAAGGTTTCAAAAATGTTGTAATTGTCTTCTATTCACCAGAGTGATGAAGGAAGTGGAATAGAGGAGACATCCGTAGTAGGGATCAGGGGAGGAGTGAGCACAGTGCAGGCATGGCAGAGAGGATAAGCGGTGTCTTATTAATCACACACACTCACAGATGAAGGACAGGAACCAGCACACTCATGCAGATGCAGAGCATGAGGTGCAGAGTAAACCATCAGGGCTATGGGAGGCAGGCCGTGCAGTATCAAGAAGGTGAGCTGACCCTTGGTTCTAGAAGAAGGATAGAATTGGTTTCTTTAAATAATTTTATGGGATGATTAGAAAGTGAAAACCATTTTGTGGAGAACCAAGAGGGGTATGGTTGATTCTACTGTTAGGGGGGAATTAGCTAGGAAGGGAATTTTCCTGCTTAATGCAGAGGTGTATCTAATGAGAACTAGGAAAGTCACTGCTAGGCCTCATTGGCTCTGACGCTACAAAAGAAGTTAAGCTATTTGAGCATTTGTTATATCTCAAAGAATGTAACTACAATAATGGCTAGGGATATAAAATCATGGCTACAAAAACTGTTGTTGGAGAGTTTTCGGATGCTCTCTGGTTCATTTTATCCCATTAATTAGTTAAAAATGGTAAAATAAGTAGATGCACATACATAGATGTATATAAATATGGACCTTAGTTAATATGCTTCAAGCACCCCAAAGAGGAAATTATCATGCCTTTTGTGCCGTTTAATTCTACTTGGGGGTTAAGGCAAATTCTATATTATCTGATTTTTTCTTGAAGTCTTCTGAGAAGTTAGCTGGGTCAATCAAATCTTGACTTTCTTTGAGTATTTGCAAAATTTCAGTGTTATTGAAATATGTCTAAAGTCAAAATTTAATTGAAGAGGCTGATTAGCATAAGTAAAGAATGTCTTAAATTCATTTGGCTTTAAAACCACCCACATATTCATTATTATATGAAATGAGAGATATTTTCAAAAGATTATTGTTTTTGGTTTTCAATGTAGTTATTACTTAAAATTATTATGATATGCATAGAGAAGCTTGTTTTGTTTCAATATAAAATGTATTATAAAATGTATGTAATTTTGAGAAATAAGTCAACAGTGACCGTGAACTTCTATTTATGCTTAATGCAAGTGTGATATGTTTTTTCAATCAAAAGTTTTAGGAACTATTCCCTATCTTTGCAATTGTTACTAGTGCTGCAATCCACACTTGAGTGCAGGTACCTTTTTGATAAAATGACTTGCTTTCCTTTGGGTATATACCCTTGGCTGGAATTGCCGGATTCAATGATAGATTTACTTTTAGTTCTTTGAGAAATCTCCATTCTGTTTTCTATTAACCTAAGCAAAGTGTCTCATGAATGGAAAAACATCACATGTACTGTCTAATAAAATGGAACAAACCAGTTGTCTCATGGACACAAAGAGAAGTGAACGTCATTGGAAATCAAGCAGGGGAAAGACAGGTATAATGAACACTATTTGGGTGAATGGCACATTTATATCCATTACTCAAAACCATGTAACAAAAGCATTTAGTATTTTGAAATTAAAAGAAAGAAATATTTTGACAGAGAAATAGGTAAATATGGTGGGATTCATGAAACATAATTTTACTAACTCCCTCTTTGTTCTCTAGTCACTTTTTTCCAAATATGAAGATGCCATTGTCTGTAATTTGCAAGAACCTGACAAACCCTCGTCATTGAACAACCATTGTCTTGTGAGAACTCTGTAAGGGCAGGTCAATGAGAATCCGCTATATAATATGGAGAAAATTAAATTATTTACCTTTCTGATAGAAATTTTCATTCCTGCACTAGTAATCTTGGAAACACCTGTTCTATGATATACAAAATATAATTGTGTTAACCACTTAGAAAATAATATATGAATTTTATAGCAAAATCTTAAGCTCAATTAGGTGAAGAACTAAATACTTTTTCCTGACAGCTATGAAAAAAAAAGGCTTGGATGATTTATGGGATAAATTAAGATGAATATGAAAGTGTAAAAGGAAATTATGTTTTGAAAAAGGAATAAAAATTTTGGCCATAGGAGCTAAATTCCAGCAAGATGATATGTTCACTTTGGCAAACCATAGCAACATTTGGTTACATATGTTAGGTTTAGAATCCCTGATGTTTGCAATAACTGGGAAAAAAATTGGAATTGAAACAGACTAAAATAGGAAATCTATTGTAATTACTATTTTATAAGGATAACTCAAAGCTTAAACAATAACAAAAAGATATGTGAATATAGATACATGTAAATAACATTATAAAATCTTTCTAGGTTATCAATTTATGAATTAAATATAAATAAGAAGGTGAAGCGAAATAAAATTCAATATGGATAATGCAGTGACATTGATTTGACAAATAATTGCTTTCTTGTTTTTGAAAAAATTGTTTTACTTCACAGATATTCTGGCTTGTGAGAAAGTTGTGGATAACGAAAGAAAATGATCAACTGAAGTGGTCTTATCAAAGCTAACAATCAGTGGGTTGCATAATATGCAGCCAGGATGTCTCCAGCTCTCTCTAATATAAAATGTAAATGTGTGGATATTTCTCAATAATAACAAAAAGACAAAAAGTTGAATTAGAATTAAAAGAGGCAAATATATATGTTTTATTTTTGGCAGAAAGGCCAGCTTAAAAATTATCACATCCATAAGCAATCTATTTTGATGAATTTACAGAAACTCACAGGGAAGCAGATACTGTTCCAAAGTCCTAGTTATTATAACACATTTTTCTAATTCAATATCAATGTCAGTATTTTACCTCTTTTGAAAATCAAAATGCAGGATTCTAACTAGCTTTTCCTTTTTTAAAATTTCAAAGTATTATGGAAGCACAAATGTTTTTATTTCACAGATTACTCTATAATGCTTGAGTAATGGTTATAAGTGTGCCTGTCACCCAGATAGTGTTCAAGGTACCAGTTAGATAGACTTTGGCCTGTCTCCTCCTCTCCCCTCCCCACTCTTGATTTCCATTAAGTTTTATTTCCCTCAAAACACATGTGTGTTCTTCAGTTAGTTCCAATTTAATAGTGAGTACATGTGGTGTTTGTTTTTCCATTCTTGAGATATTTTTCTTGGGCTAATGGTTTCCAGTTCCATTCAAATCATTGCAAAAGGCATTAAGTCATCCTACTTGGTGGCTGAGTAGTATTCCATGGTATACATGTACCACATTTTGTCAGTCCTCTCATGAATTGATAACTGCTTGGGTTGATTCCGCATCTTTGCAATTGTGAAGTATGCTACAATAAACATTTGAGTACAGATGCATTTTTGATAAAATGACTTCTTTTCCTTTGGGTAAATACCCAGAAGTGGGATAGTTTGACCAAATGATAGGTCTGCTTTTAGTCCTTTTAGGTTTTCCTAAAAAAAGGAAGTTGTACTAATTTACACCGAATGTGCAGAAGACTTCCTTTCTCTCGGTATCCATACCAGCATCCATTATTTTTGTGCTTTTTATGTAAAAATTCATTCTTCTTTTCTAACAAGGGAAAGAATGGAAGAATGGCTTTCTGGTTTTAATTTCATTTGCCTGATCATTAGTGATGTTGAGCGGTTTCGCTTATGTTTACTGGCCATTTGTCTATCTTCTTTTGAAAAGTGTCTATTCATGTCTTTTGGCCACTTTTTCATTGGATTGTTTGATTCTTTCCTTGATGATTTCCTTGAGTTATTTTTAGATTCTGGTCATTAGCCTTTTATCAGATATATAGCCTGTGAATATTTTCTCCAATTCTATAAGCTATCTATTTGCTGTTGATTATTTCCCTGGCTGAGCAGAAACTGTTTAATCTAATCAAGTATCATTCATTTGTTTCATTCTATTGTTTCCATGATTTCCACTGGGGACTTCTTCATAGATTCTTTGCCTAGGCCAATATCTACAAGAGCTTTTATAATATCCACATTTTCTTCTAGAATTCTTATGGTTTCATGCTTTACATTTAAATCATTTATCCGCCTTGAATTAATTTTTGTGAGTGGTGAGAGACATGGATCATATTTCATTCTTCTGGACATGACTAACCAATTATCCTACATAAAAAGAAGCAAAAATAAAGATCATATGATCATCTCAAAAGATGCAGAAAATAATTTGATAAAATTCTACATCCTGTTGTGATAAAAACCCTCAACGAGTTAGGCGCAGAAGGAACATATCTCAAAATATACATATACACCAACATAATATAAACCTACAGCCCATATAATATTGAACCTACATAATATACACCTACAGCCAACATAATATTGAACGGAGAAGGTCTGGACACACTCAAGCTAAGAAATGAAATTAAAAAGAAGGCCTGTTGTCATCACTTGAATTCCACATAGTGTTTTAAGCCCTAGTAGGGACAATCAGGCAGGAGAAAGTAATTAAGGGTATCAATTTGGGAAAGAAAAAGTCAAACTACTGCTTTTTGGTAATGATATGATTTTATACCTAGAAAATGCCCAACACTCCATCAAGAGACTCCTGGATGTGATAAACAAATTCAGAAAATGTTCAGGGCACAAAATCAATGTACACAATTAGTAGTGCCCCTGTACTGATAAAAATCAAGCTGGTAGCCAAGTCAAAACTCAATACAATTCACAATAGCTACAAAGAATATAAAATACCTAGGAATATACTTGACCAAGGAATTGAAACATCTCTATAAAGAGAATTTTAAAAATAAATTATAGAGGATACAAACAAATGGAAAAAGATGTCATGTTCATGGACTGGTAGCATCAACATTGTTAAAATGTCCATACTACCCACAGTGATTTAGAGATTTAATGCAATCTCCATCAAAATACTAATGTCATATTTCACACATTTAAACAAAAATTCTATGCTTTATTTGTAACCAGAAAAGAGTCTGCGTAGCTAAAGAAATCTTAAGTAAAAGGAACACATCTGGGGGTATCACATTTTCAGACTTCAGACTGTAAAAGGCTATTGTAGCCAAAACACCATGGTACTGTCACACAAATATACATAGACCAATGAAACAGAACATAAATTTCACATATAAAACTGTCCATGTACAGCTGACTTATCTGTGACAAAGTAGACAAAAATCTGCACTGGGCAAAAAGAATACCTATTCAACCACTGGTGCTAAACACGCATTTTCAATGTCATAAGTCCACCCAGGATTCTCTGTTCTACTGTAATGGAATAAAGACATTATTGTTATCAATGTTAACTCACTTTTTCTTCAATGAGAATACACAATGCCTGATTTGTCACACTAACATACTTTTCAAAGACATAACATTTAAAATATGTTTGACCATGAGAACACCCAACTACAAATCCAGCTCTTCTCTGATGATATGATTTAACCAGATTTACTCAGTTTTCACAAAGCCAGTAAATATATACACATACATATATATGCATATATACACACTTGTACATAGCTTGCATATACACACAAGTATATATATACCTATATATGTTATATACACATATAATACCACATGTACGTATTGAAGTGTGTGAGTCCACCTATGCATAAGTTACATGACTATATATTTCAAATATACAGCTATATTTCTATATTTATATTCTAAGTGATCTTAGTGTAACCTCAGCTGGAAAGAAAGCATAGTTCTTAACTTTTCTTGATGGTCACGCTTGGTAAATAAACCCAAACCCCTAAGGAATGTTTCTTAGACACCATCTTCATTTGAGACATCAACAACCTAATTATAACTATTTTTACCAGGTAATTGCCTAGTAACTAATTTTTTTCTTCCAGTCTGTACTTTTTTAGATCAGAGAAAGTCTCTTTCATTTTATGTTCCCCATGACTAGCAAAGGACCATGTACACCGGGTCAAAACACACATTTTAATTGATAGAAGGAATCAGAGAGGAAGTCAGAGTTGAAAATGGGATAGAGGCTTTAGTTCATCATTCTCTTCTTTCCAAAGCCCAATAGGTACAAATCTCTACTAGTAGTCCCTAGACAAGGATAAAATTAAACTTGGATGGAAATCAATCAAACAATGCTGTGTGGCATCTTCAATAATTCCAGACTTTTGTTCAGTTTCTAGTTACACCGAGGGAGCAGGGAAAGAAATACAATATCAGGACCAATTATTTTCCTCATTAATAAAAAAAAGAACCTAAGCTATTTAGGGAGAAAAAAGATAAGGATACTTCCCTACTTTGTAATCTACACTTGCCCGTTCCACATGCTGTAGATTCCAAATTCCTTTTTCTCTTTATTGATATTTATCTCCTTACTGGGACTCAAGATTTGAACAACTGATGGCGTAAACGTATAATGTAAACTCTCAAAATCTCACCAAGTTTCGTAGCTTCATACAAGGGAACTGTGTGTTCTCCAAGTGTGTTAATATCTTGCTCGTCAGCAATCATTGCCTTCCTGTTGAAAACAAGAACGGAAAATAGACCTGTAGGCAGCAAACCGAGTCAGCACCCTGTGTAGGAGTCTGTGTGTAGGGGAGAATTTGATTAGGCAGTAGTGAAACAATGGATTAGGCTCAGAAGAATCAGATTTCACGGTCATGACCATCACCAGCATTGGTTGCAGCTTTAACAGGAGGGATTTTAGTCTTGCTCTTCATCCAAACACCCACACCAGTAAAGGACCGAGGTTAAAAACCATTACATCTTTATTTGATGCTATTATACTTCCAAGGCTAATGATCAGAAAACCTAATAGAGTGCTTGTAGAACAGAGGACTTCTGTGTTTTGCCTGTTGTATAAAGGCTGATGCAAATTGGTTTTCTTTGCATTTAATTAAACCCGTTGATATAGTGCAACCTGTGTAGTTACAAGAAGAGGTGTTCACCTGCTCGATTCATTCAGTTCTTCACTAAATGTTTATAGATTAACTCTGCAAGAGATGTTACTGGTGATTCTTAGGGATGTGTAAGTAATGTAAATATATAGATTGTCTTGTCTTCCAATGTTCAGGATATAATATATAAACATTACTAATTATAATGCATATCTTCATAATACACACAGAAATATACACTAAGTGTAATAGTAACTAGGTCTATGCAATATGATGGGTCTGCATATGGGAATTAAAAGAAGTATTCTATAATTTTTGGTAAACAAATATAAATTAAAGTGTATGTTTAATATGACATTTGAGTTAGGCAGAACATTTGGTATGACACTTTGATCTTAAAAATATATTTTAGATATGGAGAACAATGGAACAAATAGCACACAGACAGAAAAATTTTTACTTTCCATCTCCAATAATTGAAAATTCAGTATGTCAGGGTCTGTTCTGTATAATGGCAAATAATGAGAAAACAAAAGTAGGTTGTGGGGTACAGAGCATGGAAGAATGACTTAGTATATGAAAATTATTCTACAGGCAATGGATAGCCATTAAATGTTTTTGATTCCCCCCAAATAGGGGAGTAATATAATAAGTACTGATATTCAGGAAATTAACCCGGCAATCAGTTTCAGAAGCACTCAGAAGGCTCCAAGTGGGAAAGATGAAACAGAAGGAAAACTATTGGGAGGCCACTGGAGCTCCCATGGTCCCTTGCAGGTGAATTAGGCTGGGGGCCGAAGGGTGATGATTGATGAAAAGCAGGTATAGAAAAAGTAATATCTCCTAAGTGATGGAGGTGGGACTAAAAACCAAAGTTGATGACTAACTACTAGCCTGCTTTCCAAAGGCTTTTTTATTTTTTTACGGTTTTGTGACTTTATATAGCTATATCATATGATAATAAAATTTGAAAGTTGCATTTAAGGATAAATTCAAATAATATATTTTCATTTAATACAATTTGAATAATTCTTTTTTCAGGGCAAAATGATTTTTTTTTTAAATCATAGCTGTGCACATTAATGCAATCATGGGGTACAATGTGCTGGTTTTATATATAATTTGAAATATTTTCATTGAACTGGTTAACATAGCTTTCATGGCATTTTCTTAGTTATTGTGTTCAGGCATTTATATTCTACATTTAGTAAGTTTCACCATTTGGTCAAAAGAAATGTGACGTTACTGTAAGGTCTACGACCCTTGACCACATAAAAGTTTGCAGAAAAACTACTGACGTAAGGCAGATTGGTTAATTGCATAAAAGGTCATACACATTTATTTATTTATTTATTTTTTTGAGAAAGAGCCTCAAGCTGTCACCTTGGATAGAGTGCAGTGGCATCACAGCTCACAGCAACCTACAATTCCTGGGCTCACGCCAGTCTCCTACCTCCGCCTCCCAAGTAGCTAGGACTACAGGTACCCGCCACAACGCCCAGCTATTTTTTGGTTGCAGCCGTCATTGTTGCTTGGCGGGCCAGGGATGGATTCAAACCCGCCAGCTTAGGTGTACGTAGCTGGCGCCTTAGCCCGTTGAGCCATAGGCACTGAGCCAATACACATTTATTTTAATGTGTATACATGGAAGCCTTCAGAATGCTTTTCCGAAGGTGGACGGGAACCATCGATTGTTACATTTAGGTGCAAAGAACTGTAGTCATTTGTGTAGAAACATGTTTGGATAAAGTCTGATGCAATGAGGATGAGCAGGAAACTCTGCACCACCTGCTTGCTGAGATTCTTCTTGGCCTCTCTGAGCTGCATCTCTTGATGCTGAGCGTCAGGATGGCCCTCTTGGCAATAGGGGGTCTTATGGCCTGGAGGCAAGGTGAATCAGACAAGTTCTTTATGGAAAGTTTTTACACAGAGTAATGTTAAGTCTTATGGCTGGCTTTCAGGAAAAGGGGTTCTGGCTTTCACGATGCACCTCGAAGAAGAGGGATTCTAGTTTCTACGGCTCACCCCAGGGAAGAATCAGACTGAGTGATCAGGAGGACAGGACAAGGTCACAGAATAACTTCAGCTTCTGAGGTTTCATTTCGGGGTCCTGTTCTCTGAGTCCTATAATTCCCACGAGATAAATGAGAGCCATTGCGCCACTGAAAAACTCGATATAAGGACTGTTCTATTAATTTTTCAAATAATTTTTGTTTTGAACAAGGAATTAAGAGCCCTTGGACAACATTTCTGATGTCTGGATTCCTGGCAGGAGAGAAATAGACATCCCTTGTGCTCAGTTTTTCTTAAGATTAGATAGAGCACTTATGGGAAAAGAAAGTTTGATTTCCCTTCTTTATGTAGAAGCTCTAACCCTCAAACTGTACCAAAGTGACTCCCAGACAGAGATATTTATCCAGTTCTATTTTTTCTGTTTTTCATCTTTGGGTCTGTCAGATTAATTGCTTGACAGTAGGTGGAGAATCAGCCTGGGTAAAACTGAGAGTTATTTTGGAAAACATCCAGAATCATTGTGATCTCTCTTTTCCCCACAATTTTCTCTGAGATATTGATGTTCAACAACATGGGCTCGCCCGTAGTCCTTTGAATATCTAGCCACCTTCCCTCCAAGGCTCTTTTAGGACCTTTATTCCCCTGAAAGCACCCAATGTTCTGGACTTTTCTGAAGTACAGGTCTCCATCAAGCACCTGTTGCTCTTCCAGACTTCCAGGGCCTGGCTTCCCGCGCTCTGAGCACCAGCTACTTGGAGAGCTAACCAACTTTACTCAATGATTTTTTTTTTAAAGACTGAAAGAATAGATCTCAAAATGTTAAGACTGGTTATCACCAGGGAAAGGAAGAAGGGTGCAGTGGGAGCTACAAGAAAGTTCAAATGCATAAATTTCAAAAATTAAGGAATCTCATTTCAGAAAACACTAGAGCAGCTTAGAAAATAAATTAAAAGAATGCAGGCCGTGTCTGCACGGAATAGCCAAAGCACAGGGACTAAAATTCACTGGCTTTACCATCCACCTCTTGGGATCTCTTCTATTCTTTATTGGCTATGATGGATAGTAAGTTATTTACACTGAGTACACCTGTTTTTTTATAAAATAAATATTTGTATCAATTTATAATTTTCTTTAGGAAAAAGATTACATAATATACATTTTTCTCTTCAAGACACTTTCTGGCACATCAGAGGTCAGTGCCTCTTGGTTGGACAGGGTGGAAGGCTTTTCTCTTTTTTTCCTTTTTCATTCTCCCCATTTTCCTTCCTCTTGCCTTCTTCATCTTGGAGTGAAGGACATGTTTTGAGTCCTGTCCTCTCCCAAATTCTCCCTGGTGTCGAAATCCTATGGCTGAGAGATAGTTGTGACTGTTTCTGTTTTGTGGTAAAATTTTCCACCATAGAACAGAGAAAACCTAATTGGCCCCTAAGGGATGTATTTTCCAACACCTAAATTATTTGGCTGAGCATTGTGGTATTTACTTTTCTTTATTAAAAATTCATTATAAATGCTATTTGAAACAACCAAAATACAAATCATTGTATGCAATTTTGTATTTCAAAACTGTTTTTTTCATCCTTGTCACCATGTGATACTGTTTTATGTGTACTTTGAATGTGTACACATTACAATGTTGTTGATAGAGCTTTCCATTTTAAACTTAACTGACATACTTTATGTATACTTTATACATATTTTTGCCTATTAGATGCTTTGGAAACTAAAAGAAACGTTTAAGATGTGAGCTTCCTTTTTTTCATTGATCCCATCACAACCTGCTCCTCTACAGCCACCTGGTTCCTGCCAGACACCTCATCAGTTTTTTAAAAAAAGCTTTTGTGTATTCCTCATCTTTATAGTTTATGGCCACCATGTATTTCAGTTGAAAATGTGTCTTCATCTTCTTAATTTCTAAAAGTCCTTTCTCAGTCACGGGAATTGTAGACAGGTACTACAGTATTGGCTATTTCTAGCTAGCTAACCGCAGTACAAGTCTTAAATATAATTACAGCTAAAGTTTTGGGGAACTTTCTTTATGTTCGGTCACCTTATCACAATTACTTCCTAAACTTATAATCCCTACTAGAGCCTTCTGGATTTTTAGGTACTCATTAATACTATTTATCAAAAGACTTTAAGCATTTGTTTCTAATATTTATTGAAATGATTATTGTTGGTCTTGATGTATTTTGCACACATTTTAAGACCAAATTTGAAAATGGCAATGTATTCCTTCATTGTCATTTCCCAATTTTGAAAGATACTTGCTCTTTTTTGTTAGATAATTTACATCATATCAAAAGTATCTCTTCCATATAGTGTACATGATTTTATGAAGTGATTATCAGCACACATTGTTATAAAACTGAGTAGCCTATGTATTTTAATTTTCTTGATACAATTAATATGCAGATGAATTTCATAATGTTGCAGTACCCTGACCAAGGTTATACTATTTTACCCTGTTTCTTTCCTGCTTCAATTGAATCTCCTGCTATTTGATTTAGAATTTGATGAGTTCCATGGGAGCGTCCAGCTTTTAAGTGTATTAGCAGCTTCCTCGTGTACTGAATTGTCTTCATTTCCTGGGCTCTGGTGACACAGGAATATCAAGTTCTTGGCTTTCTGGTTCCCACATCCTCTTCCTGAAGGGACTTTCTCTCCTCCGTCTCTGGTAAACTGCTCTTCTTTCAGAATATAATTTAATTAAATTATCCCTCCCTGTACTCTGGTCTTTGACCTCCACAGATGGGCAACATAGCCTGCAAATACTGTTCATCTGACATTTGTAGCATTACTGACGGCTGTATTTACATAATCTATTCTGCTATTAATGGCGTAATTGATTACACAAATATTATAATGAAAGCTTCACAGCTGTAGCAACTGTTGATATTTTATTTCAGAATTTTGTCTCCAGCATGTTAGACATATTTGATTATAAGTAATTTTTTTTTTTAAAGACTGAATAGCTTGAATAAACAAAACATATCTAAGTATATTGAGAGATAGTTAAGTAAAAAATTTCTAGCTAAGAGTAAGAACTGTCATTTGAAGCTGAGTATGGGTCACATAAATCAAGTTAAATGAAGGAAGGAAAAACCTGCTTCTTAGACACATAACTGGAGGGTACGGCAAAGGAAGAAGAGTTATGGAGTACAGACCATTCAGGTTTATCAGTGTATAAACGCATGAATTTGAGCACTCCAGCTTAGAAAATCACCTCAATAGTCTCTGTTCCCGAGATTTCTCTATTTAGTCAATAAATAAGTCTTAAAAGGATTTTGAGTCTTAAAAGGATTTGGAGGTATCATAAAGGAACACCTTTTTGGAATCTTACCAGGATTTTTAGAATTCAAACTAGAAAAAAAATTAAATTTCTTGCACAATCTTTCATCTAGGGTCAGAGAATTGAGAACCAAAACATGATATCATTTGTTTAAGGAAAGTGTCATGTGGTGATGGATACAGCTTGAATGCAGGGTTCAAGATTTATGGAGTTGCATACCTATTTCTGAGTGAAATGGAACATCTACTAGCATATTTAAAATGGTTATTATCTAATCTCTTCTGAGCTTATTTACCCACGGGACATGGGTGATGATCATGCTAAATGATCATTTGGCCCATTAAATGGTAGATTTTTAAAATCTGCCATTGTTGGCACACTTAGATTAAAGCCAAGAAAATATTTGCAAACCTTGCTAAGTTTCATTTCTGTTTATTTTTAATAATTATACATAAAGGCATAAAATCACATATGCTTAAATATTTTAAAGAGTTCTACCTTTATGAAAAATAGCAGTTTCTCTAAATTTTAGCATTGTAGATGGATGACAAAAGTAAAAACTAACTATAAGTTTTCAAAATCACCTTTTTAAAAATGTATTTCCAGGGGCTTAATTTGAAGGAAGTACTGAAAAGTAGATCATTGTGAATAATTATTTTTGAGATTACTTACTATTATCAGAAAAGAAATCACTGAAAATAAAGAAATAAGAAAGGAAGAAAAGAAGGAAGGAGGGAGGGAAGGAGGGGGGAAGGAGGGAAGGAAGGAAGAGAAAGAAAAGAGAAAGAGAAAAAAGAGAGAGAGAGGAAAGAAAGAGAGAGAATAAAGGAAATCATGAAACATAAGAACTCTGTTTCTCTATTAAAATGTGTAGCCCTGTAATAAAAACTATAATTTCATAATTTAAATTTTAACCCCAAATTCTGATCACAGATATTATGGTGTTGATAATAACCACTATTTCCATCATAATTTTTACACAAAAATTATAACACAGATAACATTATAGTAAATGAATTATAATATTTGTTACTTTTATGCTTCTAAGATAATGAGGATGAAAATCAAGTGTAAAAAACTCAAAATAACTTAAAAGGAAAAGAAATATTATAAGTTCCTGAAATTGGAGAAAATCATTTTGTCTACTTCATATTTGTAATAAAGAGCCAAGGATTATTTTTGGAAACTATTTCTTATATACATTTAAGTATATATTAGTCATGTTATAAATAAAATACACATATATAGTTACAATTTAAGTTTTACATCCAGTATATTTTGACATGAAAAATGTGCATGCCAACATTGATAACATGTACTCTGTATAAAGCCAAAGAAATTTCTCTTAAACGGAAGAGTTTTATTCCAGAAGGAGGAAGTTACAATTCTACAGTGATTAAAAAGAATAAATCATTGGCATAGGATATTCATTCAATATAATGTTCACTCTCAGAAACCTAGGGATACTCAGTAAAACTGTCGGCTGAGGCAGGAAGGTCGTGCTCCTTGGCTGTGTATGTTTGATGTCCTCATAATTACTTAATAGCCAGTGTGTTGGGTATAAAGAATGTAGGTGCTAAATGTGGGCCTACTTTTAGAATTGCAGAGCCGTTAACTTGGTTCCTTCCACTGACAGTTTTTTTTCTTTATTTTAGTATGTCTTTAGCCAACTAAGAAAGAAAAAAATCACTACATATTGCTCACACTTCTGCTTTTATAAACTATACAGAAAAATGTAATATTCAAAGTTGAAAGGTTGCAATGTGAATAAAGTTGTAAATAAAATAAAGTAGTAAATAAAGTAGTAAAGTGGCTACACACACGAGTCTCATGAAGAGGACTGAAGGTGACCAGCGGATACCTGAATTCAGATTGAATATCTAAGAGATAGAATATTTACAAACAAAAGAGAGGCCATGGGAGTCACTGGCAGTGAAAGGGGTGGAAGTGAATTGACCTCTCTACAGGTCAGAGGTGCACAGGAAAGACAGATGCAGATGTGGGCCAGGTGCAGAGAGGAGACTCCCAGAGTCCACACTCCTCTCATGATCATTGCTGTCCAAGCTGGGAGAGGGGCCCTGTCCTGCAGAAGGCTGTGTGATTGAGCTAGAAAGCTATCTGGAGATATGCAGTGGCATTTCTCTAGAGAGAGACCAGAGAAGTAACCCACTGCCTAGTGAAACCTGGTCTGTATGGCTAGAGCCATTTAAAACCCCTAGACCCAGAGTGCTCCCTCTACTTAGGGGTCAAATCCATTGGTGATGCCTCCCCAGCACCCAAAAGTCTGGGGGTAGAAAGGGAGTGGGGGGACCAGGCATGTCATGAGTCCTGTTGGTAGAAGCCATGTGTCCCTAATGCTACCTGGGGTTCCTTGGGGGGGCAACAATTGCCACGACCTGTGGACGTGGATGAGTCTGTGCAGAAGCCTGCACCCAGCTGACAAATGTAGCCATGAAGGAGTCAAACAGGGCAGCTCGAAACCTACCAGGGCTGCAATCACCATTGCCTGGTGGCATGGGCAGAGCTGCACTCTAGCTGATGCTAGGCTGAAAAAACTGCTGCCAGAAGATCTGAACCAGGTGCTGTTCAATCTGGCATGGGCTGACAATTGCCACCACCCATAGGCATGGGTCGGGCATGCTCAAGCCCCAAGGGTGATAAATGCTTTCCTACACAGCTCTGAGTAAAGCAGCTCTTGAGCTGGCTGAGACTGATGAGGACCCTTTCTAGCTGAACTAGGTGAGGGATTTACTCAGTCTGCAATGCAGGGACTGCCAGTGACATCTGCAGGAGAGTGGTGAGGAAGGAGACCCAGGAGAGCAACAATATTAAACACTCACAGTGTGTCTCCCCATCTCAGGCTGGGTCAGTGCTTTAAAGTAGGACACAAGTGCACCATCCAGGAACCGCTCCTTCTTTGCACAAAGTAGGAAAGCTCCTAGCAGAGAACAGGGGCCCTGCAAGTTTAACTATCTTGAGGTGAGAGAAGAAGTTTCAGATGAGAAGCAACCAGAATAAGAACTCTGGCAGCAGCAAAAAATAACCTGTTGCAACACCTTCAAAGGATGACAATAAGTCACGAGCAATGGACCCCAACCTAAAGGAAATTGGTGAAATGTCAGAGATGGAATTCAGAATAGGGATGCCCAGTAAAATGAATGGGTTTGAAGAGAAAGTTAAAAACTAAAACAAAGAGGCCAAGAAAATGTTACAAGGGATGGATAAAAAATGGAAAACTCACTAAGGAGATAGAATAAAAATAAAAGATAAAAAGAATAAATAAATAAATAAAAGATATAACAGAACTTAAAGAAATAAAAGAGGCATTTAGGGAATTTCAAAATATAGTAGAATGCTTCAAGACCAGCCTAGGCCAAACAGAAGGAAAAATTTCCTAAGATTACTCACACCTTAGACCACAAAACAAATCTCAGCAAATTCAAAAACATTATAATTATACCATGTACTTTTTAGACCACAGTGGAATAAAACCAGAAGTCAATTCAAAGAGATACACTCAAATCTACACAAACTCTTAGAAATTGAACCACCACTTGCTCTACAGTCATTGAGTCAAAGTTGAAAATAAGATGGAAATCAAAAGAGTCCTTGAACTGAATAGGAGAAGAAAAATAAGCTTTGAACATCTCTAGGATATGGTAAAAGCAATCTTACATGGGAAGGTTCATAGCCTTACACACGTACATCAAAAAGAAAGAAAGATTACAGATTAACAACCTAATATCTCATCTCAATGAACTAGAAGAGAATACATCAAACTCACAGCTAGCAGAGGAAAAGGAATAGCCAAGCTCAGAGCAGAATTAAATGAAATGGAAATAAAAAGAAAGTACAGAGCATCAAAGAAACAAAATTTAGTTCTTTGAAAAGATAGACAAAATAACCACTAACAAGATTAGCCATAAATAGATGGAAGTGGATCAAAATGAGCTCAATCAGAAATGAAAAAGGAGACATCACAACTGATACTACAGAAACACAAAATGTCATCCATGAATACTACCAAAAATCTTTTTGCACACAAACTAGAGCACTTAGAGATAATGGATGAATTCTTAGAAGCACACAACCATCTAAGCCTGAATCAGAAAGAAATGGAAACCTGATCAGACCCAAAACAAGCAGCAATTTAAAAAAAAATCTCCCAACAGGTAAAAAGCTCTGGACTAGATGTATTCACGGCTGAATTCTATCAGGTCTCTTTAAGGGAGAACTGGTACCTACTCTACAGAAATTATTCCATAACAAAGGAGGGAATCCTGCCTAACTCATTCTGTGAACCCCTATCACCTTGACTGTAAAGATGTGGAATTTACCTAAGTTCTGTCAATTCATGAAATGGATAAAGAAAATATGGTGTGTGTGTGTGTGTGTGTGTGTGTGTGTGTACTCATGTATAAAAGCAATGAAATAATGTCTTTTGCAGCAACTTGAATGGAACTGGAGATGATTATTCTAAGTGAATTATCTCAGAAATGAAAAAGCAAACACTTCATGCACTCTCTAATAAGTGGGAGCAAAAGAACAGACAAACATAAACACAAAGAAACATAAAGGATGAGGGAAATGAAGAAGTTGGGGGTAAAGTGTAAAAAACTTCCCTATTGGGTACAGCAAACACTGTTGTTCATTAATAGCCCCAACTTAAGCCTTATGCAAGATATCCATGCAACTAAAATATTTGTACCCCTTAAATATTTTTAAATATTAATAATAAAACAGTAAACAGTACTGGGAAAATTGTACAGAAATACTTTGTTCCTCTGCATCTTTCTGCTTATGGCTTCAAATATCAGATGCATAACAAACTTAAAGGTCAATCCTGATATATGGTTTAAGATGTTACTTTTTCTATGTAATATTTACATAATAAACAGAGAGTTTTGAAGATTAAAAAGCTTTTTATTCATTCATGACACAAAATTCCTATTGCCTGATAAATTAAAACTACTACCCTGGTTATTCCGCCATTTGAAAGGTTGCCTTTTTTTTCAACAGGATGAATTAAAAGCTCTTAGGATTAAAAAAAAAACCTTCACTGTCTGTTCCCATGAATATTACTTGCTTCTAGCCACTTAATTAGCATTTGTTCATGATAATCTTGCAAATACCTCAATTGCTATTCTGAGGTTCAACTTTTGGTTTTTTTGTAGGCCCTCAACTAGATTTTTTAGACTGTCAATATTTTTTTAATTGTTTTTCATTTATTTATTTCAGATTAATATGAAAGTACAAACAATTAGGTTACAATGTTTTCATTAGTAAGATAAAGTCCCTGTTGTAGTTGTGTCCCACACTCAGGAGGTGTGCTGTATACCTTTACATTGTACCCATGATGTGGCAGTACACCAATGCCCCTCCTTCCCTCCTTCCTTCCTTCCCCTTCTTTTTCCCCCTTCCCCCAACTTGAATTGAATTGTGTTTTTCACTCATGTGGGTATTGAGTACATTGGGTACTCGCTTTTATATTCTTGTGATATCTTACAAAGAAGAATGTGTTACACCTCCATCCAGGTAAAATACAAAGGATGTAATGTCTCCATTTTTTAATGACTGAATTGTATTCCACAGTATACATAGACTACCATTTATTAATCCATTCATGGGTTGACTCCATACCTAGATATTGTGAATTGAACTGTAACAAACACAGTAAAAATGTCCTGATGATAAAATTATTTTTGTTTTACTTCTGGGTAGATACCTAGTAGTGGGGTTATGGAATCAAATGGAAGGTTTATTTCAAGCTCTTTGATGTTTCTCCATACTTATTTCCATTGACATTGTATTAGTTTGCAATCCTATCAACAGTGTAAAAGTGTTCCCTTTTCCCCACATTCATACCAACATCTGCAGCTTTGGGACTTTGGGATGTGGGCTAATCTCACTGGAGTTAGGTGATATCTCAGGGTGGTTTTGATTTGTGTTTCTCTTATGATTGAGAACAAGGGACATATTTTTCATGTGTTTGTTGGTCATTTATTTGTCTTCTTCAGAGAAAGTTCCATTCATATCTCTTGCCCACTGATGAATGAGATTGTTTGCTCTTTTCTTGTTGATTAGTTTGAATTCTCTATAGAATCTACTTATCAGCCCTTTGTTGATTTGTTGTATGCAAATATCCTCTCCCATTCTGAGGGCTTTCTGTTTGCTTTAGTTATCGTGCGCTTAGCTATGCAAAAGCTTTTTAGCTTGATCATGTCCTATGTATTTATTTTTGGTGTTGCTGCAATTGCCAAGGAGGTCTTCTATATAAAATCTTTTCCCATGCTGATTTTGTCAAGAGTTTCTCCCACACTTTGTCCTAGAATTTTTAACATTTATTTTAAATTTACATGTTTTATTATAACAAGAGTCAATTTTTGTAAGTGATGAGAAATGTGGGTCCAGGTTCAATCTTCTACATGTGGCTAACCAGTTCTCCTACCACCATTTATTAAAGAGGGATTCTTTTCCCTCATGTAACTTTTGTTTGATTTGTTAAAGATCAGCATTCTCATGGTTGGGAAGAATCAGAATTGGTTAAAATGTCCATATTACCCAAAGCAATCCACATCAAAGCACCAATGTCATACGTTGAATAACTTGAAAAAATAACACTGCACTTCATATGGAACCAGAAAAAAAAACTACTCAATGCAATTCTAAGAAATGAAAACAAATCTGGTGGCATCACATTATCAGACTTCAGGTTATACTACAAGTTGCCAGTGATCAAAACAGCATGGTACTGCCACAAAAATAAAGATATAGACCTAGAATAGAGAAACTAGATATGAAAGAGTGCACATATCACCACCTGACCTTTGATAAACCAAGTAAAACTATAAAGTTTTATATAAGAGCCCAATGTTTCTGTCTATCATGAACTAATTTTCAATTCAATAGAGAATAATCTTATACATGAGGCTGAGACAACTGGATATCTATAAGCAAGATAATAAAATCAGAGCCCTGCTTCATACTATACATACAAAAATTAACAGGTAATGGGCCATTAACCTAAAATTATACAAAACTTTATGGCTTCAGAGTAGATGATGATGTCTTAAATATAATACCAAAAGGCATGAGCAACAAAAGAAAAAAAAGGAGATCATTTGGTTTTATTAAAAGTACGACATTTTACTACAAAAAATTCCATTAAGAAAATACAAAGAAAACATTTGCAATCATATATTTGATAAGAGGAATCATATATAGAACATAAAACAATTTCTTACAATCCAGAAATATAAAACCAAATAACTCAATTAAAAATGGGCATACTTTTGACATCCAGTCCAGCATATAAGGAGCTTAGAATCATTATCAGATATCTCAAAAAACAAAAACAAAGCGAGCATCAACAAAAGACAACAGCTCATTTTAGATCTGGCAGGGAACTGAGGTCACTGTGCAAAACCTCTGCCACAAAACATGGAAAGACAAAGAGGTGAATGTAGAGAATTACAGCTTACTAAGGTAGAAAACCGTAAGTAGCAACCTCCATGGGTGGTTGAGGATGTGGTAATAAATACTTCTGAAACCAAAAATCAAAACGAAAGAAGAGTTAAAACAAAAAGATGGACAGACATCTAAGATCTGTGGCACCACAACAAAATGTGTGACACAGGCACAAAGGTAACACCTAAAGGAGAAGGAAGGGGGAGGAACAGGGAGCTGTATCGGAAGCAGTGACTGAGGTTTTCTCAAAATTAAGAACACACCACAAACCACAGACCCAGGAAGCTCAGAGAACACCCAGCAGGATAAAGGCCAAAAAACTACGCCTAGGCATATCATATTCAAACTTCAGAAAAGCAAAACTAAATTAGAAATCTTAAATAACCTGAGATGGTGAAAGCCCCTTATCTAGAGAAACAAAGAAAACAAGTATATTTGACATCTCTCCAAGAAGAGTGGTGTGAAATGCTCATCAGCAAGAAGAGAGTGGTGTAAAATACTCAAAGAGTTGAGAAGGAAAAACCCACCGACCTGGAGTCCTATACTCTGTGACATTATCCTTCAAAAGTAAAGGAGAAATAATGACTTTTGCAAACAAAAATTGAGGAAATTTGTTGCCAGAAAACCCAAGTTGCAAAAAATGATGTTACATTCTTCAAAGAGAAGAGTCTGTGAATCAGAAATCAAGATATATGTACAAAACAAAGAGGACTGAAAAATGAAGAGGCAAAGAAGACAGAGTCAGAGGGAATATGGCTTAATTCCATTCCATGAGGCCCGAATTACCTTAATACCAAAAATAAGGCATCAAAATAAAAGAAAACAATATACCAATATCTTTTCATGAACATAGATGAACATAAATGCAAAAATCTTCAATAACTTATTAATAAATCCAATCCAACAATATATAAAAGAAATTATATACCACAACCGAGTGAGACTTATCTTAATTGTGCAAGACTTATTCTGTATTTAAAAACCAATTAATATGACGTAGCACATCAATTGGTTAAAAATAACAAATGACACAATCAGATCAATAGATGCAGAAAAAGCACTTAACAAAAAATTCAACACCCAATCGTGACAAAACCTCTCAGAAAATTAGAATAGGGGAGACGACACTTCTCTAATTTCACAAAGAACATTTACAAGATAGCCTACAGTTGATATCAGACTTAATGGTCAGAAACTAGAGGCTTTCCATCTAAGATCAGAAATAAAGGCAAGGATATTTCTTCACCATAGTTATCATATTGGAAATCATACTTAATACAAAAAGGCAAGAAAAGGAAAAGAAAAAGGTATTTATTTAAAAGAAAGAATTACAATTTTCTTTTTCTCACAGGTGACACGATCTTTTTTTGGAAAATCCAAAAGAATAACCAAAAAAACTTCTTGGAACTAATAGGCAATTACAGCAAGGCTAGAGGATATAATGTTAATATACAAAAGTCTATCATTTTTTGTATATACCAGTAATGAACAAATGGAATTTGATATTAAAAACACATTATCATTTATAATAGCACCCCAGAAAATGTTTAAATATAAATTCAAAAAAATCCATAAAATCTATATGAGGAAAACTATGAAACTATGATGAAAATATTAATAAAGAATGAATTAAATGAAGAAATAGGGGTAGGCATGGTGGCACATGCCTGTAATCCCCGCTGGTAGGGACTCTCAGGTAATACAATTGCCTGAGCCCAGGAGTTTGGGGATACAGTGAGATATGATCATGCCACTGAACCCCAGCCTGAACAAAGAGTGAGATCTTATATCTAAAATAAAAAAGTCATAGTCTGTGCATGAATAGGACATCCAAATTGTCAAGACATCAGTTCTTCTTAACTTGATCTATAGATTTGATGCAATTCCAATTAAAATTCCAGCAAGTTATTTTATGATATCGATAAACTGATTCTAGTATTTATACAAAGGAACAAAAGATCTAGCCTAGCCAACTCAATAGAGAGAGAGAAGAACAAAGTTAAAGGACTGGCACTACCTCACTTCAGACTTACTACCATACTACAATAATGTACTCAGCCTGGGTTGGGTAAAAGAATAAAAAAACAGGTAATGGAACAGAGCAGAGAGTCCATAAATTTATCCTCATAAATATAGCCAACTGATGTTGACAACGGAACAAAGGCAATTTCCTATAAATTTAAACATAAAGTTGTTATATGACTGATCAATTCTCCTCTTACCTACGTATATACTAAAGAGAATAGAGAAGTCCACAAAAATGTATGTAAACTAATGTCCACCGTGGTACTACTCAAAATGATCAAAAATGGTCAAGAGAGGAATACATAATCAAAGTTTAGTACATCCATATAAGGCAGTATTATTTGGCCATAAAAATAAATGAAACATTTATTCATGCTGTAAATGGAGGAACATTGAAAATATTTTGCTAAGTGAAAAGAAACTAGTCCAAACAAGAGCACATATTGTACGATTCCACTGGTATTCAGGGTCAAGAAGAGGCAAATCTACGGAGGTAAGAACCATCTGATTGCCTAACCTGGAGGACAAAATTGAGTGGACATGGGGCTTGAGCAGTGACTACTAAGGAGTGTGAGGTTTCTTTCCAGGAAATTTAGAGCAATATCGGTGATAGCTGTGCAAGACTGCGAGTATAAAAAACCACCCACGATAAAGCCACTAAGAGCCACTGAATTGTAAACTTGAAATGGTGAACTTTGTGGTTCATTGTAAAATTGAAATGAATTCAAGTTCACTTGAAATGGTGAACTTTGTGGTTCATTGTAAAATGTGATGCATTGTATCTCGATAAAGCTTTTGAACAGAGGACATTTGACTTTTCCAGATAAACAAAGATCTTGTGAGAGCCTTCCATCTATAACCTACAGCTCCTGCCTCAGTAGCCCAGAAGAGCTAAGACTGCATTTAGAGACTGTGGCAAAAATAGATTAAAGGAAAATATTTGATTTTCACAAGTACTTGTTGCCTGTGAGGACGGGTGCAGTCAGGATAGGCTTGTTTAAATCCTCACCTGGGAGGCTGCTATGAAATTCAGCCAAATTAATGGAGGAAAAAATGAATGTTTACTTGTGTCTGCCTGAACATATTGCTATGCACTAAGGCACTTAATCAGATGACTATCTCCATTTATTTTTATAAGCCCTCTCTCCATTCCCTTCATGGTTAAATTGCATGATATGTGTTGTTCTGCTTCAGGAAAGCCATCTGTTGTGTAATTATCACCAGGGGCTAACCATTATCTCAAGGTGCAGAAATTCAGCATTATAGGTAATACAAATGCATAATTTATCATGCCTATGCACATAATTGAAAACCCGACTCTATCCAGTTAGAACTATATTTGATCAGAAATGCTATGTTTTTCAGAAATGGCATTGTTCTTAAACTTGTGAACAAAGTGGCTTTTAAACCTCAAACTTTACTGAACAAAAATTTTTTCAATGGCAAATCTTTTTGTTTAAAAGCATTTGCACTTGACTCAAGAGACATCAAAGGCAGAAAAACGAATTCTATGAAAATGGAGGAAATATTTTCACTGATGAATAATCAGATCTGATTTCGAAGTCTTATTACTATTTAGAAACAGAGAAAGGGCATTGTAATAATCAGTGACAAAGTCAGAACACAGGCAGCCATCATCACCACATTTTTTTTCTTTCAGGACAACTGCATAAACCAGAGGGAAAAATAAAAGTCCTTAAAAAATAATGAAGATAACAACTGCTGAGGATGTTTTCTGTTATAGCATAGACTCATTTTAGTCCCTAGACATGGGTTTCTGTGTTTGTTAGGAAAATCATGTATCATTGGAAATGTTTAATTATCATTAGGGCATCTCCCATAGATAGATGAGCTGTTATTTATAAAATATAAAATGAAAAGAAAATATATTCATCTCCATATGTACAGTATCTTTTTAAATGCTCCTTCACGAATTAATTTCAAGAAAATCATAAGATTTGTAAAATTAACACTGGTATGCTAGCTCCTATTCCTTCTCTTATGAGTTGCTAAAACCTAAAATAAATAACAAAATCATCCTAAAGTTTTAGCTACTATGACATGTAATTTCCCTGCTAGGAACAGTCTTGGTCTATTTCTCCTGTTTTTCTTAGGGTTAACATCAGATTGGACATATCTGGTTCAGATATATAGATTTGACATTCCTTGGGAAAATTCTCTAACCCTACAATTCACAAAGATAACACAAATTTAATTGGAAAATAATTCAAAAAATTTGAGCGTTAAATTAGTCAAAAAATATGGAATTATAGGTAACTTATCCTGTACTTGTTCTACTGACTTTCGATGCAACGTAAAGATTGAATTTGTGAACACTTTAATGAGCTATTACAGAAGGAAATGTTTATGGTTTAGTTGTGCAGGGGTTCTCTGGGTGTGGTTCTGGTCTTACCATTATCAAGATTACCTGAGAATTTGTTAGAAGTGTAGAATTTCCTGCCTCATCCCAGAGGCCTTCTGAACTGGGAACTATGAGCCGGTGCCCAGAACATGGTGCTTTCAGAGGCCTTCCAACCGATTCCAATGCACACTCAAACTGGAAAAACACTGGTCTAGTTTAGGGCAACTCTTCTCATCATTCAATTCTAGGTTGTCTTCTGGTCCCCCTCTTAGTGGAACATCCTTTAGGAGCATCCTTAACAGGAACAATCATTTTCCCATATCAGGAATTAAGTAGTCATCTCTTAACTGACTGGCCTCTCAGTATTTTGATAGCTTCATACATTATGCATGCCTCCCAAAGTAGATTTGCAAATACTCAATTTCTCATGCTTCCTTGCTGCTAGTGAGTGGACATATGGCCTAGATTATACCAATTAGATGCACTCATATGAGAACGGCACAGGAAAGGGGAAGCATGCAGTGATACAGGAAGTAGACAGATCTTTAGCTAAGCACAGTGGCAGAGGTGTGTGGTTCTTTGTGGGCTGTCACGCAGCTTTCATGTTGGGTCTGTGAACTTGTCAAGGCTCAGTGCCGAGCAGTGGCCATTGTGGCATGTTTGGAGAACATTCTCACTGTGTATCTGGGTATAGTTCCCGGTTCTTTTGTTTGCAGCTGAGGAACACCAAGCCTGATTCTTTCCCCTTCCTAAAAATTCCATGAATTCCCCTCTTTCCTTTAATAAAAACTTGCTTTTCAATCTTGCTAGAGTAGATTCTGTTGTTTCCAACTGAGAATGATAAATGAAAAGAATATTTGTAAAAAAAAAAAATTGTTACTAATGACTGCAAATTCTTTATGTCATTGGCTAATGAACACATCAGTTTTCTAGCAGGCATCAGCTGTATTTTTAAGTTCTAAGTGCTTCTCACCTTAAAACACAACATTCTCACCAACAAATGGGAGCTAAATGATGGGTAAAGGACATTGCAAACTACGACAGGGAAGGGGGGAAAGGAGGGTGAAGGATAAAAATTTACGTGTTGGGTGCCATGAACACTATTCTGGTGACAGGCACAGTGGGAGCCCTAACTTCAGCGTGACATGTAGTACCCATGTAATAAAACATTGGTATCCACTTAATATTTTAAAATACTACTATTAAGATAACCCTAGTGGAATACCCACACAGTCAGGGAGTGCTGCCAATTATTCATGGCCGAGGACTTGCTTCTTTGTACTTGGAGTGGGCCTCACTTGTCTGTTCTGCCTCTCCCTCACCCATCTGTCATCTCCCTAAATATCTCTATTTGTTTCATTGCATTGTTTAGTGTCTTCGGTGCAGTTCCTTCAGAATTGTCCTTGAGTGGTACTTTGAGGGTGGGCTGATTTTATGCCTCTTGAATTTTTGTCAGGAACAGTTTCCAAAAGGAGCCTGACCTTGAAGCTGTACTGAGTGGGCGTCTGTGACTCTTGATTACTTCCTACACGTCCCAGTCACTCATTCCACCTCCACCCTTGCCTGCGGCTACCAGAATTTCGTAACTGAATCATTTATGGTAGTGTTCAATTCCAAGATTGAAACTTCTTTATTAAAAAATCACAATAAAATGGCATATGGTAGGATCTATATAAAATGAATTTTTTAACTGTTATTTTTTATGTTGGAAAAATAGTAAGTTATATCTTTGACTCTAATTTTGACAACAAGAGGAAGAAAATAAACCAGTGTCAAGAAATCATAGCCTGAACAACATCATAGGGAGCTAAGCTCATATTACCCAAGAAAGACAGAATTTAAGTAATTTGCCTTAATAAACAGAGCCGTTTTACTTAAGTGTTAGAAGATAAACCTTCATATCAAGAGTTTAATGTATGGGGAAAAACAGAGGTTGGGAATATAGAAAATGAAATTGACAAATATTTTTAAGAACCAGTAAGTAGATAGAAAATGATGATTCTAATACATTATTTAAATAAGATGCAGTACATGCAAAACTAAATTTCTGATATTGAAGCAACCATTAATATTACAAAAGATGCAGAATAGTCTCTTCAGAAAAATTAAAATTATTCCTTAAGACAGAAATATTACCAAGATTGTTGTTGAGATCACAAGGGGATTTCGGTATAGGTTCAGCTGCTTCTTGCACAAAAATTCAATTATTGAAACACCAAGGACTGCCAAGAAAGAGAATAATTTTTAATACCACAGATGTCCTGTTGGGAGAATAGGAGAAGCTGCCTGAATTCTCCCCAACTAAGGGATGTCCTGGGCCATGTGCCTTGGACCAGGTCCTGGTGTATCTCACAAAGGGATGCATTTATGGTCAGAGGGATGTGGGAGATGGCCAATCTCGGCATCAGGAAGTCTGCCCTAGGGTCATCAAAATTTTACCTTCTTTGTTTTGTAGAAAACCCACCGTTTTAGGCCAGATGTGATGGTTCATGCCTATACCCCCAGCACTTTGGAAGGCGGAGGCAGGAAGATCACTTGAGGCCTGGAGTTCAAGTCTGTCATTTCTGGGCAACAGTTCAAAGGGGTCAAGTAGTTAGTTAAGGGAGAGAATTATGAAAATCAAATAGGGGGTTCATGGTACTGGTTATAGATTGTGATTTATGAATCTGATTATTAATATTTCTCTGGTGAACGCTAGCCACTTTTTGTTCAACAAAAACAAAAAGTGTTGAACTTTTTGGCTGACCAATCACAGAAGTCTTAGCCTTCTAGTGTGTAGTCTGTTTTATTCCCAAACAAGGGTCTGTTTATTAAATAAACAAACATTGCAGCCTGTGGAAATACCAAAATAAAATAAACTTTCTAGTGGTTCCAAGGGAAAATTCCATTAAAAGTTTGGGAAACACTATGTTGTCCTAAGGAGAAGCACTATCAGACCATACAGGCTTGCCTCCTGGCTCAGTAAATAAACAATTAAGATGGAACAGTTCCCAGCATTTGAATTTGTCATCATGCTTCTTTTTTTCAAAAATGTCCTAATATTGGAAAGCAGACAAGCCATGTAATTTATTTTAAAAATACTAACACTGTAGATATGTGTTGCCATATCCTCATTTTTGAGGACATTTTTCGTTTACTAAATGACATATTTCTTTAGAATAAAATCATTCTCTGATTCTAAAATCAGAATGAGACCCTTCACATGGGATAGTCGAGAAATAATAAAAGTATGAGTTAGAGCAGAGACCTAGAGAGGGGATTTGTTTTAGAAATAGGTGGAAGCATCGGTAGGATTTTGTAATATTTTGAGTAAGGCCAAGAAATGTAAATTAACTCTTAAAAAACTCAGATGAGAATTAGAAAGGAAAATTAGGGTAGTATCCAAATAAACACCAAAGAGCAAAGAGATATAGTTTTTTATGGTGACGGAGACTCTATGCTTATTTTCCAGATAAATAGCTAGCAGAGAGGGAGAGGCCAAAGATAATATAATAATCAATATTTATTAAGGCTTCCTTCTAAATATAAGTATTTAATTTGGTGCTTGCCAAATACCTTACTGGAGAGCTTATATTATCATATTTTACAGCTGAGGAAACACAGACATGGATTTCTAAATAATATGACCAAGTCCACCCAGCTAGCAGTGGTGAAGGCATACTGAATCAAGTTCTTGACAAACTGTCTACTATTTCCCAGTAAAAGAGAGAGAAGGTAATTGATTAAACCCCAGTGGAAATGTGATTTGAAAGAGCATGGATAAAGGTTTATTCAGACAGAAAGACTCTCTGGGAGAGATGAGATAAAGATCAGGACAGATGAAGACACGTTTTGAAGGAGGATAGACAGAAAGTTAAAATACTTAATGTCTGCTGAATGCCACTAAAAGAAGAAAGCAAAGCTTTTAAAGAAGGATGGGGGTGGTGGTGTTTAAAACACTTGCAGAAGGAATAACTACCTACTGTGCGAATAAAATCCAGCAAATTTTATCATATTCTAATGATTTCACTGTGCAAGAAACTCCCAAAACATCAGTACAAAATGACCATATTATTTTATGGTATTGCTGCAGCTTACATTTAAGTCTTTGATCATTCTTAAATTAATATATGTGTGTGTGTGTGTGTATCATACATATACATGTATTATATACCACATGTGGCTATCCAACATTTATGGAATAGGGCATACTTTTCCCAATGTTTGTTGTTTTCTGTTTTGTAGAAGATTAGTTGAAAACATTAGAGTTGGTATTGGTGACCCCAATGTTTTCTTTGAGTAGTTTAATAGTTTCACATCTTATAGTTAAGTCTTTAATAAATTTCAATTTTATTTTTGTATATGGTGAGAGGTAAGGGTCTAGTTTCATTCTTGTGCAAATGAATATCCAGTTTTCTCAGCACCATTTATTGAAGAGACTGTCCTCTCCCCATTGTATGTTCTTCACAACTTTGTCAAAGATAGGTTCTCTGTAGATGGATTTATTTATTTATTTATTTATTTATTTATTTATTTATTTATTTCATAGTTTCCATTATAGAAATCTTTCACTTCTTTGGTGAAGGTTATTCTTAGGTATTTTATTATTTGTAACTATTATAAATAGGATTACTTTCTTGATTTATTTTTCAAAAAAATTTTTTTTACCATTTCCATGTAGAAATGCTCCTGATTTTTCTATGTTGATTTGATATCTTGAAAGATAATTGAATTTGTTCATCATTTCTAATAGTTTTTCTATGGAGTCTTTAGGTTTCTCTAGATATTGAATCATATTGTCTGCTAACAAGGATAAGTTATCCTCTTCCTTTCGAAGTTGGACATCCCTTTATTTCTTTCTCATATCTGATTGTTCTAGGCAGAAAATCCAGTGCTATATTAAATAGCAGTGGTGAAAGTGGGCATTATAATTGAAAATTTAATAACAACATACTATAAATAATATAATTTATATTGCTTATCGTGCATGATTGAAGGATGAGACACAGTAAGAATTGTAATATTGTGGTAAAAATAATAATAACAATTAGAATAAAATGTATAATTCTAAATTAGCTGCAATTGTGTCCCTCTTTTGTAGGTGTCTCTCTTTGCCATCTTTTTCCTATTTTAATTGATAATTCAGCCAATGTTTCTCTTGATACTTAAAGATAAGTACTTTAACGTACTTAAGATATTTTCTTGTTCTACATGATTGATATTTATATCTGTTCACTCCTTGATCTCTAAGATCACACCTATAGTACTCTGAGATATTTGGAAAAACATGCTTCTCTAATATATGTGTTATAGTTTGCTCTTAGCCATCATTAATTACAATCTCAAAGATCTATGTGGAAACAAAACCAAGTATGACTCGTTTTGAAGATATGACAAGAATAAATATTAAAATTTTCATGCCTCTTTTCGGTTTTAAAAATTTGTGGAAATCAAATCTAGAAAAACACTCTGCCATGAAAATGAAAGTACATAGACTGTGTAATAGTTAGGAAGAAGATAGAAATTTTATCTACAAAAAGCAGCTGCTGCACGGGGTCCTGAATCTTACTCTCAGTTTTGCATATCCTAAGAGCAAATGTACCAGAAGACAGAATTCAAGAAAATTGAATCACACTCTGTCAGGAATCCGGGTTACACATACATGCACACACACATATACACACATTTGGAATTACTCTACCTTAACAATCTCTTCAGCACTAGTATGCTTATTTACTGTGTAAAATACCAGATATTTGAAGACCGATTTATTAGCATTTTGATAAATAGTGACAGTAAACACATATTTTTAAATCCTTTACAATTTATAATCTTATATTTATTTACCACAATAGAGGGAGAGAGGGACGAGAGAAAGAGATAACGCAATGATTGTTCATCTTTTCCTACATTCTGCTCAGGGGAATATTACTCTTAATGTTTCCACGACCTGATGTATTTTGTAGACCTGATGTATTTTGTAGGACACAAGAAAAATAAGAGCAGTCTACTATTTAAGTACACAAAACGACCAAAGTTCCTTTCAGTAACATCTATCTCCCCCTTTTACTGTACCCTTTGGACCTACTTTTGAGGACTCACAAGGAAGGTACCATTTAAGTACATAAAATCGCATACCAATACCTTTCCATCTGCCTGTGACCCCGTGCTTTTTTGTCACATAGACTTCCACATCAGGGTTTAATAGTTTCTATTTTTCTAAAAGAATTTATTTTAACTGAAATTATTGTCATACATGCAAACACACCCCAAATGATAATAGTTACCTACAATAACTTTGGAAAGCTGTATCACATGAATATATTAATTGTCCTCAGAGGAGCCCAGAAGCATTCTGACTTACTGAAGACCTTAAATTAACCGGGCAGTGTTTTTTTTTTTTTTTTTTCCTACTATATAGACATCTTTGTTCAAAATGCCAATTCCCATTTGCTGAGGTAATTTGAAACACAGGTTTCAACTAATTCTTTCTCAAATGCCTAATCTCCTTCTTCCTGAAACTCCCCATTCCCACCCCTCAGGTAGCTGGCATCTTGGATTCCTTGGTACTTTCCAGACTGCCCTGCAATCACTGTATGTTCTCAAGTTTTTTATTACCAGTTACATTACAGCTTTTTCAGATAGGGAAAGTTATCCCTCTATTGTATTAGATGACAAAATTTATTATTCTCTTACATTTTCTTTAATTCCCTTGACCCTGTGGTTTAAGAAAACTTACTTCTAAACTCCATTAACATATCATCAGAAGGGAACAAATTAGACATTTGTATTTAATCTCACACCTTTTCCTGATAAACCCTGTGATTTTTTTTTTCAACAAAAGTCTGATAGATATCATTGTAAATATTCCTGTAACACCTTGGAGTTCAACTTTTCCCAACACTCATTGCAGTAATGAATATCAAGGCCTCTTCCTTCTTTATTGCTATTGATAAAACTAACTAGAATCTTTGCATATGGCCTTGTGTTAGATTTTATTTCTTGTAACGTTAATATTATTTACACTTTTAGCTTCTGCATTAGAGGACAAAAATTGCCAGCTCACTGGCCAAATTGCATTTCAGTTTAGACAGCAAGGTATTTGAAAAAGAACATAATATCATGGGGTGTGTGCTCTTATCAGTTAGGGCATTTAACTATCTCACCCCTGGAAGTGAGGCCCCTGAGTAGTTTATTAACAGGAAATGCATGAAAAATGAGTAAGTAAATGAGAGAATAAATCAGGCTTAGTCAAATTCTTTCTGCCACAAAATAGTCATTTTTGATCACTTTTCTCTGTTATTTAGACATTCCTTTGGCCAAACCACGTTCCGACCTTAAGAATTATTTTCAGTTTGGTGCTGTGTTACTTGAATTTTTTTTGCCAATAATTATAATATTCTCTGTTTATATCTTAAAAATGCAGAAGAGCTACTACTAATTTCAGTGTTTTCATTATTTCATTTGTAACCTTACTCATGTACAATACCTATATCCACTCCCAGAACACAAAGGTTAACTAATCACCTTTGATTTAGATTTTTAACATAACAATAAAACATATATGGCAATTATTTATATTTCTATCTTTCTCAATAAACTGTGACTTTTTCAAGGTCAGTAGCCATGACTTACTCATTTTCCGGAATCTCTGTGCTAACTCTATTAGTCACCAATTTTCAATGTTGTTTGCAACATCCTAGCCGTGCCGTGAATGTTGCTTAAATCAACTGTTTAAATGCCCTTTGCCTCCGCATCAAACATCTGCACAGACATAGTTTTGTTTGAACTGATCTGATTAGAATATATACTGTTATATAGACAGTTGCTCTAGAATAAAAAGAAAAAAAGCATCTTGTCAATTTGGTGAACACACACACACAATCATAAACGTTGTGCATGCAAAATTGCTGTTGTCACTGGTTGTTTCAAAAGGATGTTCTGGCATTATAAAAATGGAAACAAATAGTGCTGTGCAAATCAGATGGCAATTAGTCTCCTTCCCCATTCCTTCTTTAATCTCTCTAGGTAAATTGATTTTCCTTGCTCAGAAATGGATCTGACATAAAAAATATTACCAGCTTCACAATGATCCTGGAATCTCCTATATAGTAATAATTAGCATGGCCTTGCTTTATAATTCACTTATATCCAAAAGAACAATTTTCTATAATAGATTTCACCTCTATTATCCCTGATAATGTGGACCAGGCAAGGCTCTCAATGGCACCACGCAAGAGTTCATTGCTTTGCCCTTGAGCACACTTGCTTTAAACAGGATGTATGAAGGATTAAAGGGTCTCTAGTGAGAATCAATTTTGTAAGAAGGAGTCCTTCCCTCCTTCCCGGATCACACTTATATCATACATGTGTACTCTGATTCTCCCAAATCCCTAATAATTGCTTAGCTAAATATCTATTGCTGTTATGATTGCTAAGGTTATCTCTTCTTTTATAATCTCTTTTCCATCTTTTGTATTTCAAGAGCAGGCTTTGGGATAATAATAGTAATAATAACAATTTTGAAGTTTTAAAGTCCATATAGAGTTTAGGATCAGTAAGTGAAACAGTGATTATTTCCCCCAAGGACAAAATAAGGGGTTAGCTTATATTACCACTAAAGTCACTTCCCATTCCAAGATTTTAAGATCAAGAATCAGCAAAAGTTCTAGGGCTTTTTGAAACAGTCCTGCAAAGAACTGTCATGTACAGGATACTTTCAAGGGGCCTTCAAACAAGTTCTAATTCTTTTGACCCCAGAACTGTCCCACGCTCACTGCCAGTAAAGTTAAAGTAGATCTTCCACTAGAGTTCTGGCTATGAGGGTTCCCATATAGAATGACTTAATTAAGTCTAGTGCTTGGGGATTTCATTTAGTATGAGTCCTTACAGAAGAACTAAGTTAGTTGTTAATGTCAAGAGTCAAAGAAGCAGACCCATAGACAGAAATAAAAAAAATTCAAATACATAAATTACATATCTTTATGGTATCTTGAACAAAATTACAGTTTTCTATGGGGCTCATAAAATGCTCTCTGAAGTTTTAAATTTATATATGTATATATATATCTGCATACACACATTTACTCACACACTCACATAGGGTGACAAAGAATGTATACATATTTTAAGAAAGGAAAAAAACTATATTAAAATTGTAACACTCAGGTCACATTTGACTTCTGCAATTTTAAGGTGCTCACATGTAACTTGCATTCATTTTTTGTTATCAGTACATATTGAGTATTACAGTTTTAATACATTTACATATATCCATCTACACACACATATATGTGTATATATCCCACAACTAACTCCTTAACATTTGCAGTAATTTGGGCAGTTTAACATTTTGGGTAAAGTAAAGATTCTAAAAAATAAATATATAAAACTATTGATTTTTTAAATAACCTCACATTATACAGCAATAGATAGAAGAGAGCATAATTAATAGATGTTCAATTTTTATTTTTGATTAGGGAAAATGTTAAATTTGCATAATTCATATGTAGTATATTTACACTGTTTTCTTTTTAATTACCTGTGCAGTTTTGAAAGAAAGGTTCATATAATCTCAACTAAACAGCAGAATTATACAAAAGCACTCTTTAGTAATTAAATCTATTTCACAAATCTCTTTCCTTTCACTTTCAAACTATATAGTAGCAAAATAAGCTGATGAGTCTTAAAAGTATTGAGTTTTGTTTAATTTTTCAAAGACAATATCTATGGGTATAGTTTTCTTCAAATATTCCTGAAGATTGATTTGATTTGTTTCTCACTCACTTGACTTTTTCCAATCTATTTTAATTCCACTGAAATACAAACCTCCTGAATCCCCACAAGAGCAAGCAATGCAATTAAATCAATGGTATTATAAGATAAAGGTCATCTGATTCAATGAGATTACGAAGAAAGCTTTTACATAGAAAAAGAATATATGTATATGTAGAAAATAAGGAAATTATAGCTTTTCTCCTTTACTGTAGGCTTTTGGTGAATATATAATACTAAAAGTTTTAAAATTTTAAACAGCAATTAAATACCTGGAATTCTTTATTTGAAGCTATTGAACTATACTGGGTTTCATGCTTTAAAAAATAATATGTACTTAAGCAAAAATGAATCCAAATTAAATGCACATTAAATAATACTATTCATAGCCCAAGTATGAAATGCAAAGATAAGGACATCTGGAATGAGCAATGGAAATTAACTAAATGAATGGAAAAGAAGTGACCATTTGGACCCATTTTTAAGTTCCCCTTTTTAAATTATGTATTTGAGAGTTTTTATTCATAATTTTAAATTACTTTTTAACATAAAAGAACAGTTTAAAGGCAGAAGGATAAGAATAGCAAAGTATATCATCTCTGTACGAAGTGTATTGTTTCCCAGGAGGAAAGAGAACTCAATAATTAATAGCATAGTTCACAAGAAATGGTCCCCTATTGGTAAAGTTCTTTGTGTGCTAAGAATATTTTTACGCTTCACCCCCAAATAAGAGATGCTTCATAAGTTGCCAAAAAGAGAACTCTAAAACAGAGGTATGTGAAAAATAATGTCAAAATTTAGAATTCCCACATGACTTCCGGTCTTACCCTTTTGACCTCACCACCCAGAGACTCTCGTCAGATGCTCTGTGAATAAGGATGAGAATTTCTTGGCATAAGCTGCAACACAAAGTCCTGGCAATGCCACTGATGGTGATGGATTGCGGCCACACCAACTTCCTTCCACACTTAGGAAAATTTTGGTGGTCTTCATACTATTTTGCTAAAATTAGTATTCTTTTCCTTTTGAATGATGTCTGAACAAAATGGCACTGAGGATAATATTAAAATCTACTGTGAGAGAAACAAGGAAACTGAACTACAGAAGCTCGATCTCTATTTTTCAAGTAGCATTTATTACTAAATAAAACCAGTTAGTAAAAGTAAATATTTGCATCTTCTTTAGAGAAAACAAAGTTGAAATTTTTGATATTTTACGTCTAATATTTATCAAATATTCACATCTTTTACTAAGGATTCTTTTATGTAAGGGTTCTTTTTTTCCCCTATTGAATGAGAAACAAACCTAAAATTGTAATATAATTTAAATATACTGCTCAATGTGAAATTTTGTACATGTATTTGATAAAACAGTAACATAACTGGAATTACTTTTAACCTATGGCTCAGCTTTTAGCATCTAAATAACCCCTGGTCACTCTCTTTTCCTCTCTCTCTCTCTCTTCCCCTCTCTCTCTCTCTCTGAGGCATGTGTTCTAAAGAGACAGAACTCATCATGTTTCAACATCATTCATTATTTATATGTCTTCTCCTTTGTATTTAGTTCTGAAATAGTACTACTGAGTCTATGATTGGCTCTAGAATTGTGTCCTTAAACAACTTTCCCCTTGAACCTATGCTTTTCACCCCTATCACATTCTGTTCCTCCAGACTGTCATTAGGGCCTTCACCCTGATTCCTCCTCACCTGTGGAAGACTAACATACAACTCATGCAAACATCTGTTTGGAGGAACCTTTCGTGGCCTCTCAGCAGCTTGAACATCACATTCCAATAAATGTACCCTCTATTCTACACATGGTCATGCTCTGGACCTTCTCATTATACAAAATCACTAATTACTGTATCCTGTTCTGATTTTCCAGGTACCACTTTTTTCCATCATACTTTATTCTTCACATGGTTGTTAAAGAAATGTTTTTGAAATGGTTAAGATCTTATCAGTCCTCTGCTCAAAACTCTTTAAGAATGTCCTATTGTACCAAGGATATAATCTAATATATTTACCAGCGGACATTATCTGGTCTTCGGTTGCTTCTCTAAATCCTCACCCCACATCCTCTAACTGCCTTCCAGATGTGCTGGATTCCTGGCTTTATCTCAGTCCCACTAAGTTCTCCTGTGTCTCTAGGCCTTGCACCAGCTGGTGCATCAACCTGAAAATTTCTTCTTCTGGCACTTCATTTGGTCTCTGCTCAATGGTCTCTCCCTCAGAGAAGGGTTTAGCATTCCAGTGCCTCTGTTACTACTTAATCCTTTTATTTTTAATCCTATGCATTAACGATATGAGATATGCATTTGTGTATGTATATTTATTGTATGTTGCTTTTACTCTAAGATAAATCTCTATGGTGGCAAGGGATTTATTTCTCTGGTTTACTTGTGTACCTTTAAAACTGGGCTTGGCTAAAACGAAAAACTATAAAAAAGAAAGGATGAGAAAAGATAAAGATTCTTATTTCCTGAAAACATCTCCTCTCCTTTCAACTTCCATGTACAGCTATTTCTCAGGCCATTCGTCTGCCACATCTGAAATTTAACACATAAGTTTGCTGTATTCATAGTCCCTTCTGTGTGCAGCCAGATTCATGATGTATCTTTTCAATAGCACTGCTGCAAATACCACAGCCTCCCTGTACTGTGTGCAAAGTAAAACCTAATCGTGAATTGACTTTATAATCTGCTTTCTCTATTACTGTACCCACAAAACTTATTGCTACTATAGAAAATAAAATAAAAGTAATTATTTTAGATATTTAGGGGATAGAATTTACAGAACTTGGTGAAAAATAGACTGTAGGGAGACAGAAGCATGAAGTTGACTGACATACTGATTGATGTGAGCAGACAGACACAATGCTTCTTAGAAATGCAAAGAAATGGAAGACATCAGGAAGGTGGAAGGCACAAATCTGAGCATGACTATGTGAAATTTCAGTTCAATTTTTGAGAGACCCAAATGGAACTATTAAGAAGGTGTTCAATTACCTTGATCTCGGGAAATCAACAATGTATGAATGATTATTAAAGATGTAAGAATTTAATGGTGGAAGGGTACAGCCAGAGTGGAGATATGGTCCAGGAACTTTGAGGATCTTTGGGGTTCCAATGCACATATGTAATACAGCTAACAACACACAGGAAAAAAAAATAAGAACATTCTCTCTTCAGATGCCAGTGCTAATGATGGCTTCAAGAAAACAGAAGGAATGGCAACATCACAGCCAAGCAAGATGAGATCTGGGGAAAAACCTAAAACCTATTGGGTTCAGTGAAAGAGACCAGATGGTTGTCCTCAGAGAGAGTCCTTTCAGGAAATGGTAACAGAGGACAGTGAAATGGACTGAGTTACATGTGTGTTGGGTGAGAAAACCAAGGCCTCCAGTGCTGTGCAGAGGAGAGAGGATAATTTTCAGGATCACAATCAGAGGTGGATTATTTAGGTAGCAGTCGTGAGACTTCCCTTAGTGTGATCTGTGAAGAAGGGGAGCTTGGTGCAGAAGTGGAGAGATTTGCAAGTCTGATAGCCTACCAGGACGATGTTCCTATCTCCATATATCTCATAGTACAGCTATTTCTAAGGCCACTGCAGTGGCTTATAGATTTAAGTTTTCAAGCATAGAAAGAACAATTTCTCCCTCTGTCCCTCTGAGAGTAAGGAGAAAGATGTTTGGGAGTGGAAGTGTAGTCCTAGTTTAGAAGAGAATGGAGATGGCTTTTACATTGAGGAGAGATTCACGGAAGGACCGCAGAACATGGATGACAGTCCATTTCTGCAATGAGGCTCCATCTGTACATCCCCGTGGCCACCAGCCTGGTTCCAGCACCACATCTTGCCAGAACCATTGCAACTGACTAACTGGGGCCCTTTACACTACTTGCTAACTTGTTCTACTCACTAATAGCTAGAGAAATACGTACAAAACTCAAATGTCATATTCATGTTACCAATGTTTAAAACTCTTAATAATTTCCTATTGTTATTAAGAGAAAGACAAAAGTATTTGAAACCAGATAGGGTGATCCTAAAATGTATCTTATAAACCAAAAGATTTTCAACACTGACTGGGAGTGCTTCTAATAAATGTGCCAGGGAAGCTAATATAAGACAGCACTGCCTGGAGCAAAATGGATTGATTTTTATCCCATGTTTGAATCTTACTCGATTTAACATTTCCACTTTTCATTCACATCACATTATCCTAAGCTTCCTTCTATCCAAATAAACATTTCTTCTTGTTTTCTTGTGGTTGCCTACTTGCCTCCCACTACAGGCATCTGCACCTGCTATCCTATCCACATGAAATTTGTCACTCTCCCAACCCCTTGCCATGAAAACAAATTATAGGCTTAGTCTTTGAAAACCAGAAATCATCATACATAAGAGTTGCAACGTCTTTTTCTATACTTTGGAAGAGGTTTAGTAACATAGGTACTAGTTCTTCTTTAAAGGTTTGATAGAATTCTGATGTGAAGCCATCTGGTCCCAGGCTTTTCCAAAAATTGGGGGAGATTTTTTATACTTGATGCTAGTTCAGAACTTGATATAGGCCTGTTCAACATTTCCACTACATTCTGGCTAAGTCTTGGTAGGTGGCGTGCTTCCAAGTATTGGTCAATTTCCTTCAGATTTTCACATTTCTGAGAGTAAAGTTTCTTCTCATATTCGTTAAGGATTTTTTGAATTTCTGAGAGGTCTGTTGTTATTTCTTCTTTACCATTTCTGATTGATGAAATTAGAAATTTTAGTCTTTTTTTTTCCTGATTAGTTTAGCCAAAGGTTCATCTATTTTATTGACCTTTTCTTTTTTTTTTTTTTTGCAGTTTTTGACCAGGGCTGAGTTTGAACCCATCACCTCCGGCATATGGGGCTGGCACCCAACTTGCTGAGCCACAGGTGCTGCCCCAGTTTTAGTTATTGACCTTTTCAAAAAACCAACTTTTTGATTTATTGATCTGTTCTATACTTCTTTTATTTTCAATTTCATTTAATTCTGCTCTAATTTTGGTTATTTCTTTTCTTCTGCTGGGTTTGGGGTTGGAATATTCTTCCTTCTCCAGTTGCTTGAGATGTCCCATTAAGTTGTTGACTTCCTCTCTTTCCGTTTTCTTGAGGA
>CAUYRH010065084.1:0-10983 GCA_963574655.1 Perodicticus potto | reverse complement strand
GCCAAACAACAATGACGGCTGCAACCAAAAAATGGCCGGGCGTTGTGGTGGGCACCTGTAGTCCCAGCTACTTGGGAGGAAGAGGCAGGAGACTCGCTCCAGCCCAGGAATTGGAGGTTTCTGTGAGCTGTGATGCAACAGCACTGTATCCAGGGTGACAGTTTGAGGCTCTGTCTCAAACAAACAAACAAACAAACAATTTACTACAAATTTTCAAATAGCTAGAACAGATTTTTTTTTCTTTTTGGCCTCAAGTGATCCTCCAGGCTAAGCCTTCCACAGTGCTAGGATTGTAGGCTGAGCCACTGTGCCCTGCCAAAGAGCAGATTTTAAATGTTCCCAACATAAAGAAATGATAACTGTTTGAGGTGATGGATATGCTAACCACCCTGATTTAATCATTATCACACTGTATCCCATAAATATGTACAATTATTTTGTGTCAAATAAAAATAAAATTAAAAAAGAAAGAAATACAAATCTAGCACCAAAACGCTGAGTGACTTGTCAACCTCATGGTGGCAGTGTGTGTTCCACACACTGGGGAACAGGGCAGGTGGGGAATGTTCTAGGAAGAATGGGAAACTGAGGAAAGAAGGTGGCAGCTTGTTCAGACACTAGTAATTAGTATGTGATGCCAGGAAGGTATTGTAGAGACTCTGTGGTATCCTCATTTTCAGGACCAGAAGAAATAAAATTCTTCACTTGGACTATCAAAGCTTTGTTGTAAAATATAAAGATTTCCTGAAGAATCTACAGAGCTATATGATCCCTTAGGAAGACTCAGTATCCACAGGATATTAATAAACAGATATAAACACAACTGTTTGCCACAGGACTTTTAACCCTTTAAGAGATTTAATTATCGTGAATAGCTAAATGATTCTCCTCCAGCAAAGATTCGATATCACTCTTGCAGCCAGCACAGTATAAAAGGTTTCTGGGAACAAGTATCTGCCCCCAGAGACAACTGAGACTTCCGGATATTGCTGGCCTTATTTAGAAAGGGCTGAACCCCATATGTGCTAAACAGCCCTTCAGGCTCCTTATCAATTTGTGAAAAACGATCTTAAAAACAAAAAGCAGATGCCTAGGCTTGCGCGTGTACCTCAAGCGGCTAAGGCGCCAGCCACATACACCAGAGCTGGTGGGTTTGAATCCCCTGCCAAACAACGACAGCTACAACCAAAAAATAGCCACGCGGGTGGTGCCTGTGGCTCAAAGGAGTAGGGCACCGGCCCCATATGCTGGGTTCAAACCCAGCCCTGGCCAAAAACTGCAAAAAAAAAAAAAAAAAAAGGCAATTCAAAGGACTTGAAAAGACATTTCTCCAAAGAAGATATAGAAAATAGTCAATAGGCATGTGAAAAGATGCTCCAAATTACTAATTATTAAGGAAATATAAATCAAAATTACACGAGAAACTACACCATACCCATTAGGCTGGGATATATAAAATAAACAAAAATAATAACTGTGAGAAAGGATGTGAAGAAATTGGAACCTTTGAGCACAATAGTGGGAATGCAAAATGGTAAGCCCACTTTGTAAAGTAGCATGAGAATTCTCCCCAAAATGAAACATAAAACTATTTCACAATCCAACAACCCAGTTCTTGGGTATATATCCAGAATAACTGGAAGCAGAATCTTGAAAGGCTTGCATACTCATGTTCACAGAATCATATTCATAATGGCCAAGAAGTGAAAACTACACACAGGTCCACCAATAGGTAAAGTGTGGTCTATATGTACAATGGAATATTTTTCAGCCTTTTAAAAAAAGAAATGAAATTCTGATACATGCTACAACACAGATAAACCTTGGAGACAATCTGCTAAGTGAAATAAGCCAGACACAAAGAATTATTGTATGATTCCCCATCTGAGGTATCTAGAATAGTCAAATTCATGGACACCAAAAGTAATATGGTAGTTAAAAGGTGGGCAGGAAGGAGGCTATTTTTTTTTTTTTTGAGACAGAGCCTCAAGCTGTCACCCTGGGTAGAGTGCTGTGGCATCATAGCTCACAGCAACCTCCAACTCCTGGACTAAAGCAATTCTCCTGCCTCTGTCTCCCAAGTAGCTGGGACTACAGGCGCCCGCCACAATGCCCGCCTATTTCTTGGTTGCAGCAGTCATTGTTGTTTGGCGGGCCCAGGCTGGATTCGAACCCGCCAGCTCAGGTGTACATGGCTGGCGCCTCAGCCCGTTGAGCCACAGGAGCCGAGCCTACTATTAAATTCATTCATTTATTTACTATTTGTTTTTTAATAGAGAAATTAAATTCTTAAGGCAAAATATTGGAAGACACCTAAGCATTTTTTATTAGTGAAGCAGTAACATTCACTAGTCCAATGGGATGAGACTGGGAAATCAAAAATAACCATCTGTGGGCGGTGCTTGTAGCTCAGTGGGTAGGGCACCAACCACATATATCAGGTTCGAGCTGGCAGGTTCTAACCAGTCCAAGCCTGCTAAACAACAATGACAATTTCAACAACAACAAAAAACAGCCTGCTGAACAACAATGACAATTTCAACAACAACAAAAAAACCAGCCTCCTGAACAACAATGCCAACAACAAGAAAATAGCTAGGTGTTGTGGTGGGTGCCTGTAGTCCCAGCTACTTAGGAGGCTGAGACAAGAGAATTACTTTAAGTCCAAGAGCTTGAGATTGCTGTGAGCTGTGATGCTACAGCACTCTATCAAGGGTGACAGCTTGAAACTCTGTCTCGAAAAAAAAGAACAAAAACAGGGCTCGGTGCCTGTGGCTCAAGCAGCTAAGGCACCAGCCACATACACCTGAGCTGGCCGGTTCGAATCCTGCCTGGGCCCGCCAAACAAAGTTGACTGCAACCAAAACATAGTTGGGCATTGTGGCAGGCGCCTGTAATCCCAGCTACTTGGGAGGCGGAGGCAGGAGAATCACTTGACCCCAGGAGTGGAAGGTTGCTGTGAGCTGTGATGCCACAGCAATCTACCCAGGGTGACAGCTTGAGGCTCTGTCTCCAAAACAAAACAAAACAGAAACAAAAACAAAATAATAAAATAAACATCTATGGCAATTGATTTTTGACAATGATGCTAAGACCATTCAATGGGTGAAAGAACAGTTTCTTAAATCAATGGGTTTTGGGGCTCAACACCTGTAGCTCAGCAGCTAGGGTGCCAGCCACATACATCCAGCCTGGGCCCGCCAAACAACAACTATAACCAAAAAATAGCCGGGTGTTGCAGCGGGCACCTGTAGTCCCAGCTATTTGGGAGGCTGAGGCAAGAGTATCGCTTAAGCCCAGGAGTTGAAGCTTGCTGTGAGCTGTGATGCTACTGCACTCTACTGAGGGTGACACAGTGAGACTCTGTATCAAAAAAAAAAAAAATTAAATTAAAATAAATAAATGGTTTTGGGATAAGCAGATAACCAAGCACATGTGAAAGAATCAAAGTTGGGGGCAGCGCCTGTGGCTCCAGGGAGTAGGGCGCTGGCCCCATATGCCGAAGGTGGTGGTTTCAAACCCAGGCCTGGCCAAAAACTGCAAAAAAAAAAAAAAAAAAATCTAAGTTGGATCCCTACCTCACTCCCTATATAAAAATAAGAGCTAAAATGATAAAACCATTAAAAGCAAACATAGAGGCAGATCTTCATTCATAACCTTGGATTTGGCAGAAGATCCTTGATTTGACACCAAAAGTACAAATAACAAAAGAAAACTGAATTGGACTTCATAAAAATTAAAAACTTTTGTATATCAAAGTTTATAGAATGCAAGGCAGCCGAGAGAAAATATTTGCAAATCATAATCATGTTTCTAACAAGGGTTTAATATACAGTATATATAAAGAACTTTTTTTTTTTGGTAGAGACAGAGTCTTACTTTATCGCCGTTGGTAGAGTGCCGTGGCATCACACAGCTCACAGCAACCTCCAACTCCTGGACTTAGGAATTACCTAAGCCATTCTCTTGCCTCAGCCTCCTCAGTAGCTGGGACTACAGGCAACTGCCACATGCCCAGCTATGTTTTTTTTTTTTTTTTGGCAGTTTGGCCGGCCCGGGTTTGAATCCGCCACCCTGGGTATATGGAGGCAGTGCTCTACTCACTGAACCACAGGGGCCGCTCATATTTAAAGAACTCTTAGAACTCAGCAACAAAAAGGCTGTCTTACAAGGGAACACGTGAAATTTACTAAATGTAGAATATAAATGTCTTAGCACAATAACTAAGAAAATACTGTGATGGCTATGTTAATCAGTTAGATGAAAATATTTCAAATTGTATATCAAACCAGCACATTGTACCCCACGATTGCATTCATGTACGCAGATATGATTTAATTAAAATAATAATGATAATGATAAAGGTTAAAGAATACAATTTAAAAATGGGCGATGGTCTTTTTTTTTTTTTTTTTTTGAGATAGAGTCTTACTACGTCACCCTCAGTAGTACTGTGGTGTCACAGCTCACAGCAACCTCCAACTCTTGGGCTTAAGCAATTCTCTTGCCTCAGCCTCCCAAGTAGCTGGGATTACAGGCATCTGTCACGACGCCTGGCTATTTTTTGGTTGTAGCTGTCATCGTTGTTTGGCAGGCCTAGGCTAGATTCGAACCCACCAACTCTGGTGTATATGTTTGGCTCCACAGCTGTTGAGACATAGGTGCCAAGCCGTATTATAGGACTCTTATATTATATATCCAGAATAGACAAATCCATACACACGGAAAGCAGATTAGTGGTTGTGAGGAGAAAAGGAAATAAGAAGTGACTTCACTTTGTCACCCTCAGTAGAGTACTGTGGTGTCATAGCTCACAGCAGCCTCAAACTCTTGGGCATAAGCAATGGTCTTGCCTCAGCTCCCAGATAGCTGGGACTATAGGTGTACACCACGTCTGGCTAACTTTGTTTTTTAGAGATGAGGTCTCGCTCAGGCTCAGGCTGGTCTCCAACTCGTGAGCTTAGGCAATCTACCTGCCTTAACCTCCCAGAGGGTTAGGATTACAGGCGTGAGCCACCGCACCCTACTAAGGAGTGACTTTCTTTTTTTTTTTTTTTGCAGTTTTTGGCTGGGGCTGGGTTTGAACCCGCCACCTCCGGCATATGGGGTCAACGCCCTACTCCTTTGAGCCACAGGTGCCGCCCAAGGAGTGACTTTTTTTTTTTTTATCCATTGTCCTTGCGGTAGTGATTCCTCATGCCAGTTGCCTCCCAAGTAGCTGGGATTACAGGTGCCCGCCACAACGCCCAGCAGTGTTCTTTCCTGGTGGTAGAGACGGGGTCTTTTACTCTGACTCACTCACGCTTATGCTGGTCTTGAACTCTTGTGAGCACTGGGAAATCCACCTGCCTCAGCCTCCCACAGCGCTGGGATTACAGATGTGAGCCACCACGCCCAGCCCCAACAAGAATTTTTAAAGATTTAGACAAAATTATTCAAAGCTATATATGAAAAGGTAAAGAAAGTAGAACTAAGGCGGTTTGGAAAAGAAAGAAATAAAGTAGAAAGAAATACCACTCAGTCTTAAGACTTATCCAGCTATAGGAACCAAGACCTTGTGGTATGAGCAGAGAGGCAGACTCATAAATCAGTGGAACAGAATAAGTCAGAAATATACCCCTAGAAGTGCAGCCAATGATTCTGGACAAAGGTGCAGAAGCAACAGAGGAAAGATGGTATTTTCAACCAATGATGCTGGAATAGTTATAAATTTATTGGCAAAAAAAAAAAAGCCCTAAACCTCACATCTTATACAAAAATTAACTCAAAATGGATTTAAATATAAAACTTTTAGAAGAAAACACTGGAGAAAATCTTCAGAGCCTAGGGCTTGGTGAACATTTCGCATTTTACTGAAGGTAAAATTCATAAAAGAGAAATATCAATAAATTGAACTACATCAAAGTTTTAAAGCTTCCACTCTGAGAGCGACCTGCTAAGAGGATGAAAAGACAAGCCAGCCTGGGAGAAAATATTTGCAAACCACATATCTGATAAATGACTTGTTTCTAGAATATATAAAGAATAGTCTTTATATATAATTTACAAAACCTTGGGAGAGTTTATGAAATTTATATATTTATATATAATAGATCAAATTTCATGTATACTGAAACATATTTCTAAAACTCAACAGTGAAAATCACAAATAATCCAGTTGGAAAATGGGCAAAAAGCATGAAGAAACATTTCACGGAAGAGGATATCAGACGCCTGATAAGCACATGAAAAGATGTTCAACATCACATCCCTAACCCCAGGGAGAGCGAACCAGCAATCCTCCCCACCCACCCCCCCAACACACACACACACACACACATACACACACATACGCCCTGCCCTGTCAACTCTGCCTAGGCCTCCTGTCTCCCTGGCACAGAGGTCTGTCTGCCGGCAGCGCTCACCCCTGATAGTTACAAAGGAAGAGAATGAAGAGCCGCTCTGTGCCCTCATCATGCTGTCTCCTCTCCCTGGGGACAGGGAAGCCCCTGCTCAGGTTTGTCAGTGCCTTTACAACCACTTCACCCAAGTGGGGGACCGTGTTGAGAGCGACTGCGGCTCTCCAGTACAGGCTAGCAAAACAAGGGTAACTTCATAGACATAGGGCCTCCCAAGCTCACCTCTCCTTTTTTTCCTATGGCTATTCTGCAAACTAATAACCTGCCATAAAACACCAATGAAGTGCACCACTGGGGAGCAGCCTGCCTCACAGGAAATGCGAGCAGGCAGAGAGGGGGACACGCAGGGGTAAACAGAGCCTGCCCCAGGGGCCACTCCAATCCCATCTGCTAGAGGCAGAGACAGTAGGGAAGCTGGTGCAGGAGGCACCTGAGCCCAGATCCTGGCGGACCTTTAGTTTCCAGGTGACCTGGTGATCCTTCCTTCCTTCCTGTAAAATGGCTCATTGCTCTTGATGCTTGAGCATTCAAACACACCCAGGAAACTAGCCAGAGTCAGTTATTTCCAGACAGTAATAACTTCCTGGAATTATAATTCCTCATTCTTTCACTCGGCAGCGCTCATCAGGCACTGACACGCCCTCTGTGTCTGGTATTTTAATCCCATGCTTTTAGAGATGAGAATACTGAGACCAGACAGCTCAGGCCACGGCCCAAGTCCCGGGCTGGAGAAAGGCAGGGCTGGGAACCAGACCCACAGCCTCCCCAGGCCTGTCCAGTGGACTCGGCCTGGGAGGAATGAGCAGAGAGGACGCCTGGAGTCTGAACCACCCACTTACAGGGTGGCCACAAATGCTCACCTGCAGTCTGCAGGAGCTCTTCACCCTGCAGCTCCCACATGGACCCAATTTTAGAACATTCAGAAAGCAAAAAATACTCCGTTTCCAACCAAAACCTTTAGCAAGGTAATTAACAGTATAAACAGATTCTTCACTTTCAAAATTCTTTTTGTAATAAAGGTGCTCTTCTAAGGCACTTGGTGTAGGAATGAATGCCTTATATATATGTATATATATTTCTTTTTTTTTTTTTTTTGAGACAGAGCCTCAAGCTGTCACCCTGGGTAGAGTGCTCTGGCATCACAGCTCACAGCAACCTCCAATTCCTGGGCTCAAGCAAGTCTCCTGCCTCCGCCTCCCAAGTAGCTGGGACTACAGGCGCCCGCCACAACGCCAGGCCATTTTTAGTTGCAGCCGTCATTGTTGTTTGGTGGGCAGGGGCTGGATTTGAACCCGTCAGCTCAGGTGTACGTGGCTGGCGCCTTAGCCCGTTGAACCACAGGCGCCGAGCCTATATTTATTTTTTTTTAATTTTTTTTTTTTTTTTTTTTTTTTTTTTGTAGTTTTGGCCGGGGCCGGGCTTGAACCCGCCATCTCGTGTATATGAGGCCAGCGCCCTACTCCTTGAACCACAGGCACCTCCCAGAATATCTTATATTTTTATTCACATGCCAACCTCTTCAAAAGCCTGTGCATCAAGGCTGCACTACCTACAGGGATTTGTCCCTGGAGCAGGGGGCTCAAGGGAGGAATGAGACCCAGAGGGTGCCCAGCGTCTGCCTTCCCCAGAGCTGCCTTTTCCCTGAAGCCTTAACATAAACAGCAGCTTCCCTGGGAGCTGGTTGCCCAATGGGTGGACCAGGTCAGCCACACTTGACTTCCAGCAAAGCAAGGAAATGATGGTTCATTTGCTTGACTCAATTCCAACATATCCAATATACCTTTGGTACAACTATGAATGAGATCAAGCAGCTTAAAGGCCTCCCCCAAAGAAAAGGGTGGAAACTCTCAAGGCAAGGAGCACCAGCCTCTGGGGAAAAGCTTACCAGAGCCCGGAGCATTGTTATTTCACATCTTTGTGGAAGGTATTTTTGTTCAAAAAAAACTTCTCAAATTAAATCCAGTTACTTTAGAGTGCTTTACCACTTGTAATACTTTAACCAGTTCCAAGAAACCTCTTTCTTATGCATAATCTTACTTGATTCTGGCAACCACCCTGCAGGGATTGTGAAACTTCTGTGCTCAGAGAAGTTAAGGGATGTTTCCGGAATCACACAGCTAAGTGTCACCCTGGCACCAGTGTTCCCTGCCCCCACCACAGAGCTACCTCCGTGTGACTCCTCAGCAACCTGTCCTAGGAACTGGCTGGTTTCTTTCTGCATTAGCAAACGTGTAGCCCCCATTGCAGCTGCGCATTACAGGTAATGGGGCTCTGACTGCCAACAGAGAACGGAAATCAAGACTAACCCAAACAGTGGGTTTCCGGCTCCCAGATTCTTTAGGACTGCACAGGGCAAAGGAGAGGACCATTTGCTCAGTGCAAGCCTCCCATCAAGGAGGCTCATTAGCATACCGATGTCCTTCCCTTTATGTTGAAGTGGATTTCTTGTTAATTAGTGAGTCTCCATGGCTCTGAGCTACAGTGAGGGAGGGATGAGACCCCCACACAGGATGCCCACCCCAAAGCCTCCATTTCCCTGCTACTGACTCAGCTCTGAGCTGTCTCCTTATACAGATAGTCCCCAACTTACAATGGCTTGCCTTACAATTTTTTACCTTTATGAGGGCGTGAAAGACAGATGCGTCCACTAGAAGGCAGTGTGATGGTCTCCCACTGTGCGGGGCAGTGGCAGACACCCCCAGTAGCCATGCCATCTCTTCACGGAGCAACCAATACCCTACCATACACTGTTGTTGCTAGATGATTTTGCCCAACTGTGGGCTAATGTTCTGAGCACCTGTAGGGTAGGCTAGGCTGGGCTATGATGCTCAGTAGGTTAGGTGTATTAAATGCATTTCGAGATGGTATTTTTAACTTATGATAGGCCGATCAGGACACAATCCTGATTAAGTTGGGGAGTATTCACAATGAAATGATACCAAGAAAGGCACCTTGGACTCACATCAGCTAACTTGGAAAGGGGCTGGACCAAATTTTGCAAGGTCCCTTTTAAATCTAAGAACAAAGAAAAAGGACCAGAAGAAATAACAACACTGAACTTTGGACGGGTGCACATTCCAACCAAAATCTTTTCTCTCTCACTGCTCCTGTAAGGTATGAAAAGAGAAGAGACACTTTTCTCTCCCAGCAACGGAGAAAAAAGCTGGGATCCCGGTGCTCCCAGAGCTGCGGGCTCATCTGCATGTTTGAAGGAGCCAGCAGGACAAGGTCCCTAACTCCAAGTTTTGGGGCACCAGTAGGGACTTAATTAATACACATTTACACTATCAAATCAGATTAAATTAGAAATGTAGAAACAAGAGGATGCCTCGAACAAGACAGTAGCAAGCGAAGGTGAGGTGAGAACAGAAGCCCCCCTCAGTGGGAGTGGGGTCTAGGCCAATCCTGTGAAGGGCTGCAGGCCCAGAGAAGGGGAAACTTAGGGGAGGAGTCCCCCGAAGGTACAGGGAAACCATGCGGAAACTTGTCTCTTCCTCCTGGTCTCCAGGAACAGATAAAAAATTCTTCCCAGAGAATCTAAAACATGAGCCCGAGACTCATGTATTTCACATTTTTAAAATCACATTATCCTCATGCTCCACAAACCACCAGTCTAAGAAATTAACATAAAAATTAAGTTACAGCCAGTGATATCCCTGGGGCACCTGGCAAAGACAAAAACTAAATCTGGAGGGAAATGACCTCAACCTAGTCCATACATAAGAGATTCTCAATGTTATAGCCTCTGTGAAGATAAACTCACAATGAAAAATCACAAAACACACAATAAAATTCATCCACCACGAGAGAGTCAGCCAACAACCCAGCAGAAGCATTAACCCAGGAGGTGTATTCTATAGAATAATCTGAGAGTGATTATAATTCAAAACTCCCCCCCCCAAAAGCTATTTTTTTTAAAGAATGAATCAATTTGGAAAATATATGCAAATGGAATGTCTACAAATAAGAAGCAAAGGCACTGAAAGTGAAAACTCAATGTACAGCTTAAACAATGGATTAAAACAGACGAAGGGAGAATTTGTGGAGTTAGAGCTGAAGAAACTAAGGCAGAAGAAGTGAAAACGAATAAAGAGAAACTATGACAGAGATGGAAAAAAATTATAAGTCATGAGAACTGAATAAGAGAATTTAACGAACTATATGTGGGAACTCCAGAAATAGAAAATAAAGAGAATGGGGGAAAAAGTAGTGTTTGAAGGAATAATAGCTAAGGATGTTCCAAAATGATATTAATATGCATTTTCATGAATCATAGACTTCCAAGCAGAATGAACAAAAATAAACTCCATATAGACACATCAGATAGTATTATAGAACCAAAATAATACAAAGCTGCGCTCTTAAAAGCAGAGGGAAAAGACAGATTGCTTACAAAGAGACAAGAATTTTTTTCTTTTTTTTTTTGAGACAGAGCCTCAAGCTATCACCCTGGATAGAGTGCTGTGGCATCACAGCTCACAGCAACCTCCAACTCCTGGGCTCAAGCGAGTCTCTTGCCTCCGCCTCCCAAGTAGCTGGGACTACAGGCGCCCACCACAACGCCCGGCCAGTTTTTGGTTGCAGC
>CAUYRH010065083.1:0-20967 GCA_963574655.1 Perodicticus potto | reverse complement strand
ACAAGTTGGATTTATCGGGTGTAGAACACAAATGTCTTAATGCTGTAATTGGGTAAAAGAGGTGAAAGCTATGTTGATTAATAGCATGTAAGCACTCCAATTTGTACAAATAATCAACACAACGAATCCCATAATGGCGTAAATGTATGTATGATCTATGTACAAATGACTTAATAAAAAATAAATTAAAAATAAATAAATAAAATAAAACCTTCAGCATGCAAGCCAGGCCCTTTGTGGTCTGGTCCCTGAGTATTTTCTAACTTCATTTCTCCCTCGATATCTCTATGTAAACTATGGCCCAGTCAATCCAAACTCCTCAATCTCAAAATATTTCCTGTACTTTTCCTCTTCATGTCTTACCGCATGACTTTTCCTGAGCCTGGAATAGTATTTCTGCCATCTTGGTTTGTCAAAACTTACACTCTTCCTTCATGACACAGTGAAAATACTTCCGACATTCCCAAATTCTTCCCTACATTTTCTTGTTCGAATGAATTACTATTTTGTGTGTTCCCCTACTGAACGCTGTTGGTTCCAATAGTACTTGGCAGGAGAGCGGCAGAGTATGGGATGGAAAGCCCAGATCTGGAGGCTGCCTGCTCCCTGCCCTTGTGACCTTGAGAAAGTTACTTTCGCTCTCCCAATTTCCTCAACTATGTGATGAAAATAAGGACAATGTCAAATTATAGCATTGACGTGATAATTAAAGGACTTCACTGCCTGACAGGTTGAAAGCATGTTATAAACAATTTTCAAATTTAAAAAAAGAACACTGATTTCCTGAGTCACTAGTCAGAGGTTATCAAAGTGTGTTTCAGCAGCATTAGTCTCACTCGCGCATATAATAGAAATACAGTTTCTCAGGTCCCACCTCACACCTACTGAATCAGAAACTCTGAGAAGGAATCTAATAATGTAACAAGCTCTTGGGGGCAGTAATGATCAAGTTTGAAGATGATCTCGAAGATGCCTTTCAGCTCTCACCACCTATGGATTGATTACAATCCTCCCATTCAGTTGCTGAAGCCTGGAATGTCCCATTTGAAGACAATTCTAAAAGGTTAGAAAGGGAAGTAAGGAATTAAGTCAGGAAGCTACAAGTAAAAAGGGAAAAAAATACCCATTTGCAGGAAGAAGGAAAGAAGACAAGAGGAAAAATAGCCATGTTACAGGGGGATGCGAAGGGTATTTCCTTCCAGCTCTTCCTTTGTCATTAAAGAAGAAAGTCTCATATGGATTATTGCTCTAAAGATTTGTCGAGGAGTGATTTTTTAATTTCTATGTTCACATTAACAAAATCCTCTCTCTTTCTCCTTGTTTTAGTAGCTGGGAAAGTATTTCTTTGAAGCAAGAACAACAAAGATATGTACAGAAAAAAGCCCCCAATTTAGTGTTAATCTCCTAACATAAACGTGTAAAAAACTTCAACAAGGCACAAAAGCAGCTACTTGCAACACCAAGCCACCAAGTAGCTCTTTGTGAAGATGAGGTCATGTAGCAGATACCGTTGCCAAAACCAAATAAAATTAACCTTATAAAATATTCTAGACATACAAGTAGGTACAGAATAACAGAATAAATATCTGTGCACCCACCATCCATCTTAAGAGATTGTATACACATATATATATATATCAACAAATGATTTTTTAAACATTTAAGTCCATGTATTTAAAATGCAACATGGCTGTTAGAAATGTAATTCTAAAAGCACAGCACAGGGTTTAATGCAATAAATGTCCATTCCCTTCTGTTCCTCTCTTCTCGAAATGTGTAAATCAGCTGTCCACCAGGGGGACTTCCAGACAGAAAGATGTGTTTGTGGGTATGTTTGGGGATGGTGAAATTGTTACAAGTGAATAAAACAATTTCTGTTGTTGTGCTCTCCAAATGAAGGAATGTATTCTTACAGAAAGCTTATTTTACCCTTTTATAAATAAGGATTTAGTACTAAAAATGCTTTGGAAAGCTCTCAGGGATAATTCCACTATTCATGTGCAATATTACAGATTCTGAGGGTGAGAAATGAATGAGATTTAACTCTACTGATTGTGAAGCTTTTCTGTAAGCTTGAGAGAAAAATATGTCCATGTGAGCCTATAGAGAAATTAGGCAAACATGTGAAATCAAATAATGTACTTCCCATGCGTTTTTCTCTTGATTTCCCTAGAACTCTGAATTAACAAGATAAAAAGAACAAAAAAGCTGCAATAACAATGTTTATAACCCTTGAGCAATTTTCAGGTGAGACTGGTTGTGCTAAGGACTTTATAGATGTTAGTTTGTTTAACCTCTATAATGACTCTCTTTTTTCAGCTAAGGACATCAATCATAAAAGAGTTGGAGTGACTTATCCAGGGCCAGTGATAGGGAATGATGGTGTTGGGGTTTGACTCCATGTCTTAATCACTATACCCACCATGTATCACTTGGAATATCCTGCCAAGGACTGGAGATCCGTAGTCACCTAGGAAGAAGTTGCCCATATTTCAATGCCCAGATGCTTATATTTCAATCTCTTCATTTTACATGTGAGGGAACTAGGCTAAAAGGAGAAAGGCCCTTCTCCAAGATTAGAGAACTGAGGCTAGAACGTAAGGTTCCTGAATCTCAATTCACCCTTTGTCATTGCCTCTTCTTCATGGGTCCGGAATGGAATGAATCTTATTTTCCTTCAAAACCTGCTTGTTTGTTCGACCATATTCCAGATCCCATGAGCAATACCACAAACTATTCCAGCCACTACCAATTCTAGCTGCACACAGAGTCATTTAAGGAAGACTTTTTTTTGAAGTGGGAAAGCCAGAATAACATTCATTTGGGATGGGAAAGGACTCTACATTGCCTACAATGTATCCTAGGGTTCTCAAAATTGACAGATTCTTCTTCATTTCTACCGCCTTAACTCTAAGAACTCTGCTTATATGCAAATAGCACCATCAGGGTCACAGACCAAAAATTTAGCATTTATCCTCGATTCCTCTCTTTCAATGTATATCCAATCCATCGGCTAAAGGGAGGTGTTGGATAAACGTTTGTTAGGTGCAGAAATGCATGCGTCTTAATTTAGGCTCAAATTTGAAAGGGTAAATTTGGTTTTAAATGGCATTTGTTCTGTACACAAACACCCATCCTTTTCAACACAGTTTCTTCTCTCATTCCAGCCTCAGAGCTCCATTTGGACAGAGACAAGCTACAGACTTTCTGTGCAGCCAGGTCGTTCTGAATGATACCACCATGAAGGGCTGGGCTGCTTTTGAGAGCTCACATTTCTCAATTTTATTCTTCCTTTCCATCCTTCCTGCCTTTCTAGTCGTTGGCATATACAAAGTCAATTTGTGCAGCTCTGAGGAGAATTCTCTGCCCTGGAAAGAGCTGATAGAGAAAGGTTTCTTTAAAGCAGTAATCACCATTTTTTAGTCAAGCAAGCAATAAATGGATTTCAAGATTGATTAGCAGACAAGTCAAGAAGAGGCCTCTACGGAATCTCAGGAGCTATCTATCTGGATTACACCACCATAAAGAAAGAGCACCTCTCTGGCTTCCCATAATCTCACGCACCATGGTGTGAACACACTTCACAACCTTGGGCTGTACCCACACTTGCTGGAAAAGCTCAGTGGTGGATAACTTAAAAGTCAGGGACGCACAGAAGATTTTCTTCTTTCTGATGTTCACATCGCAGGTACAGTGGTTCAAAGTTTGGGCTTCCTATTTTACCTGAGAAATAAAAGGAGCCAAGAGCAGTGCTGTCAAACAGAAATGAGGATGAACCGCATGTGGAATTTAAAATTTTCCAGCAGCCGCATTAAAAATAGTAAGAACAGGTGAGATTAGTTTTAATATTTAATTTGTCTTAATATATCAGAAATTATCATTTCTACATGTTATAAAGATTATTAATGAGATTTTTTTCATTTTTTATACTAAATCTTCAAAAATTCGATGTGTATTTTATGCTTTTAGCATATCACAATTTGGATGCTAAATTTTCAATAGTAAAAGAGAAATATCATTGTACCAAAGCAATAAGGTTACAGTTAATGGAAAATAGTTACATGTTAATTAATTTGATCTAAATTAAATTAAATTGAAAATTTAGTTCCTAAGTCACATTGTACACATTTCAAATACTTAATAGTCCTGGGTGGCTTGAAGCCACTACATTGGACAGCTCATCTCTAGAGACGTAGCACATGGCATTTCCACTTTTTATGGTTATTCATAGGTCCTCATAAAGCAGCTAGTCCTTACTAAATTTTATTGGCATGTTTAGTAGCTAATAAAATTACATTTTTCAAAAACCACTGAAGCAAACAAAAGAAAACTATGTAAGAGTCCCCCAAAGAAGAGAAAGTTTGTTTTTATCTACAACAACTCAATTTCTTCATCTGGGAATGGAAATGACAAGTTCCTAGGCATTTCCAAAAATGTAGTATCTGTAAACAAATGATTGAAGAGCAAGAAAATTTGGAGAATGCTCCACACAAATCCCTCTCACCTGAGATTCACCCAACAAAATAGTATTGTATTTTTCCCCCATGGCTCAGGTGAATAAGCCCCATCTCATACTCTGCATTCATCTTTTACGTATCACTCTCTCTCTTCTTTTTGCTTTTCCTTTATTCAGCAATGTAATAAGTGAGTATGGGCTCATGATCCAATAGAAACTGTGAAAGTTTTAAGTAGCACCTACCTCTTCTGCCTAAGGTAATCATTGTCCCAACCAAATTCTATACTCACAATTTCCTTTCTTTCATGTGATACAATTTTGCATCATAGATACATATTATTAAAACATGAGATATAATTTGTTGCATACACATAGTCATAGTATAGAAAGTAATCATGCTGTATACAATTTTGAAACTTGATGGACTCTAAGTCAGATTAAAAATCCTTATCCTTTCCACTTCTACATTGTTGGTGGGAATGCAAACTAATACATCCCTTTTGGAAAGATGTTTGGAGAATACTCAGAGATCTAAAAATAGACTTGCCATTTGACCCTATAATTCCCTTAGTTGGTATATACCCAGATGACCAAAAATCACATTACAACAAAGATATCTGTACCAGAACGTTTATTGCAGCCCAATTCATAATTGCTAAGTCATGGAAGAAGCCCAAGTGCCCATCGATCCATGAATGGATCAATAAATTGTGGTACTTGTATACAATGGAATATTACGCAGCCTTAAAGAAAGATGGTGACTTTACCTCTTTCATATTTACATGAATAGAGCTGGAACACATTCTCCTTAGCAAAGTATCTCAAGAATGGAAGAAAAAGTATCCAATGTATACAGCCCTAATATGAAGCAAATTTATACCTTTCATGTGAAGGCTACAACCCAATTATTACACAAGAAGACGGGGAAAGGAGAGAGGGAGGGAAGAGGAGAGAGAGGGTGGGGGGAGAGAGGATAAAGGGTGAGATCACACTTGAGGTGCTTCTTTGAAGGGTCAGGAGAAAACTACTAAATGCAGAACACAAATGTTTTCACACAGTAAATGAGAAAATCTCACGAATGTTATGTCGAACAGGTGGATGAAAATATTTCAGATTGTATATGAAGCCCGCACATTGTACTCCATGATTGAACTAATGTACACAGCTATGATTCAATAAAAAATAAAATAAAATAAAATAAAATACTGTGGTATTGATTTTTGACAAACAAACAAACAAAAAACTTGGCAAAATAAAAAGACCTATCAACCAGTGGAATAGAACAGAGAACCTAGAAATGAACCCATGCATATATGGTTAACCGTTTCTCAACAAAGCTGTCAAGAATACCTAATTAGGTATGGAATATTTCTTTAATGTATGTGTTTATACACTCAGGAGGATAAACTTGTACCCTTGTCTTATACCATATACAAAAAGCAATTGAAAATGGAGTAAATGGCTTAGTGCCCATAGTTCAGTGGCTAGGGCGTTGGCCACATACACCGGGGCTGGCAGGTTCAAACTGTCATGGGCCTTTTAAAGAATAATGAGAACAACAACAACAGCAACAAAAATAATTGAGCATTGTGGCAGATGCCTGTAGTATAAGCTACTTTGGAGGCTGAGGCAAGAGAATAGTGTAAGCCTAAGAGTTTGAAGTTGCCATGAGCTGTGATGCTATAGCACTCTACCAAGGGTGACATAGTGAGACTCTGTCTCAATTAAGAAAAAAAAAAAGGAAACAAAATGGAGTAAAGGCTTAAATGTAAGACCAGAAAACTCTAAAACCACTGAAAATATCACAGAGGAAACCACATGACATTGATATGAGCAATCATTTGTTTTGAATTTGACCTCAAAAGTACAGGTAACAACAGAAAAAAAAAGGGACAAATAGGACAACATCAAACTTAAAAGCTTCTGCACAGTAAAAACAAACACAATGAAATAAACCAACAATCACCACCACAAGAACAATTATAAGTATGCCAAGATAGCCCGCAGATGGGGAGAAAATATTTGCAAGGCATAGGTCTGATAAGAAGTTAATATATAAGGAGCTAAAACAATTCAAAGGCAAGAAAATAGAAAACCCAATTTAAAAATGGGCAAGGCATATAAATAGACATTTCTAAATAAATGAAAAAAAACCCATACAAATCACCAATAGATACATGAAAAATATTCAACATTGCTGACTATTAGGGAGATGAAAATTAAAACACAATGAAATATCATCTCACATCTGTTCAAATGCCATTTATCCAAAAGACAAAAGATAACAAGTGTAGGTAAAGATGTGGAAAACAAGGAAACTCTTGCACCTGTTGGTGGGAATGTAAATTGGTACAGCTGAGGTTCCTCAAAAAACTAAAAATAGAATTACTACAAGACCCAGCAATTCTACTTCTGGGTATTTACCTCAAATATTCAAAATCAGTTTGTCAAAGAGGTGTTTACATCCCCATGTTCATTGCAGCACTATTCACTATAGCCAAATTATGGAATCAACCTAAGTGTTAGTGGATGAATGAATAAAAATTGTGGTATATATACACAATGGCATATTATTCCATCTTAAAAAAGAAGGAGATTCTGTTATTTGGACAGTATAAATGGAACTGGAGAACATTGTGTAAGTGTCAGGACATAACAACAAATACCACATGTTCTCACCTAGAAGTGGAACCTAAAACAATTGAACTCAGAGAAACAGAGTAGAATGGTAGTAGTTACAGTAGCTGACGGTGGAGGCAATGGGAGAGATAATATAATAGTCAAATGGTACAAAACTTAAGCAGAAGACATACATTCTTTATTTTGAGTTCTATTGCAGTGTGGTAAATGTAGGTATTAATAGAAAATTGTATGCAGCAAAGTTGCTAAGAGGGTAAATTTCAAACATTCTCACCACAAATCATGGTAAAATGTGAGGGGATGAATATGTTAACTAGTTTGATTTAGTTATCATAGATGGCAAATTATAACATCATTTTATATCCCATTAATTGATACAATTAGAAGTTGTCAATTTATAATAAAATCCCAAAAATGGCAACAAAGATCTAATTAAAAGTTCTTTACTTAGTAGGAACCTACCTAAATCTTAATTCCTTGACTCTAAATAAGCTTAATTTACTTTTTCAATCTCTATATTTTATTCTTTAAATTTTTATTTGTTTCTTCAAGTTTTAGATCTGTATGAGAAAAGTAAATTTAATGTTATTAACATGCATACCTGTTTTATTCTCTGTCTTTCATTGGGTAATACATTCTTCTTGGGTTTTAGTTCTCAGTCTAGATATCCCAAAAAAGATGAAACACTTCAAAACTGAGCAGTAGGCCAAATTTGCCTTAGGTGGTCCTCAGATTCCTGACATCATTTCCTCCATTCTCCATTGGGGAAGAAAGAAAAGAAGGAAGAAAGGAATGAATTATCTAATGCATAACTAAAGCCTAATTATCATTACAAATTTATGAGGTAAATGTTGTCACTTCAAGTTTACAAATGGAAAATTTAGACTCAGCATGAGTGACAGTATAATTTTTTTTTATTTAATCATAATTAATCTTCATTCAGTGCTTCTTGTGTTACAGGCCCTTATATAAACAGGTGCTTTTCTAAGTGTTTGATATGAATTAGCCTATTCAATTCTCCCAACAACACAATCAGGTAGGCAATATTGCCCTCACTTCATGGAGGAGGAGGAAACAAAAACATTCAAGGAAGTGAAATAAATCATCCAAGCTCTCATATCCAGAGGCCAAATTCAAGCCTGGGTGGTCTTGCCCCCAAGTCCATGCTCATAACCATTACACAGGTTTGCCCCTGTGGACCAAGGGACTCCTGCAGATTGATTTGTTCAAAGTTCAAAGCTCCTTAGCAGTCATAATGGTCATGTTTCTTTAATGAGGACAGCACAATTCAATCTAGCTATTTTTAGCAGAAGGGAGACCATTAAAGGATGTAAATAGCTCTCACAACTGATAAAGAGACTCCAATGATACAGAGACTAAATTTTGGGGAAAGATTCTAAGGGCTGGTCTTTGGAACTCACCCACTCAGAGAGTGGCTGCCACTGCCATAGGCAGGGTGACATGAGTCAGAAGCTGCCACTGAGGACATTGAACAAGGGTACACCTGCGTCAGTCTGTGCCAGATGATTGAAATCTCTACGTTCTGCCTCTTTTTCCATGAATTTCATTGCCCTAAGGCCTGTCTGATTAGCAGAGCCTATACCTTATTTTGGCCCTGATATAATAAGAAAATGGGTTCTATTTTGGAAGACAGAGACCAGTACTATAGAGAACTACCAAAATGTGGATAGGGTGCACCAGGGGCCAAATGACTGATGTCTACCACAGTTGTAGAGCTGTGACTTGACTCCAGATCTAGCCAACTTGAAGGTCCATGTTCTTAACCATATTATTCCATGCTGTCCTCTAAGGCCCTTGTTTAGAGGACCTTGTCCAGAGCTTTCTGTGGTTAGTATCCATAGATCTGTGACACCTCACATGTTGTACTTGGAATGCCACAAAAGTCAATGACTTCCAGATCCAAGCTCATTATCCTGAGGAACATGTCTACCCAAGTACTGGGCACCATTTTTTCCTGAAGAAATTGCAATGGATTCTCAAGGTGCCCATACTTGGTCTCTCTGGAGTTGACCCAGGACTCAGTTACTTGCTTCCTCCATGCTTGGCCTCTCATTTGCTTTTAGACTGAGAGCTCTATGAGGGGAAAAACTTGTGTTTCCTGTATTTTCAGTTCCTAAGACTGAGCAAAGTGCATTGTAAATATTCAAATACATTTCTTCTCAATAAGAGGAAGATGGAGGAATGTTTGGAAGGTGAACAAGATCTCTTCATTTAAAGTTGCTTCCCGAGGAGGGATGTGTTTAGTCAGGTTTGGGGGATAGCTTGTGGAGAGAAGGAGAGCAAAAGAGCAGGGCAAGAACAACTCAGAACTCCATGTCTCAGCCCAGAGTAAGACAGAGCCCTCCCTGGCACTTGACACTTCTCACCCAGGCCAACCCTGCCCTGTCTCCACAGCTAACACCAGTCTTCCCCTCTCAGAGCTACTGCAACCAATTCACATTCCAATTTCAGCACCAATCATCTCTCCCCTAGAACCACTGTGTAAAGCACATCCAACTTTGACCCCAACAGCCAGCTCAGACTTCACAGGATCCCCTCCTTAAACTGCAAACTGCTTTACTTTCCAAGAATGAAGGGCCCAGCCCTTCCTCCAGCAAGCACCTCACACATCTCAGCAAACCTGACCCTACCTCCCCATGACCTGTACCCTGACAGGTGCTCTGTGGTAATTTGCACTCTCCTGCACACTGTCCATCATACTCCCACTTCCTCCTCCACTTCACACTCCAGGGGGCGCACCATTACCTTCCCTATGACGGCCCACCACACTTTTCCCTCCTCAAGACCATTTTACACTGGACATTAAGGACTCACCAACCCTCCCAACAACCACATCACACTGTACCACAGACCCTGATCTACCAAATTACACACTTTAAACTCAACAGTTTACTCAAACTCACAGCCCAAAAACCTTTTACATTCTACATTGATCCTGGATCCTTTCCCCTTCAAGCACTGCATGCCAGCAGTAAGGCCCATGCCTCCCCAACCACAACCACTTTAGACCCCACAGTGAACTGCGGTCCACTTACCCACACAGCCCCTTGCTACTCTGGGGTAAGCACCTTCCTCAAAGCTGCTTCATGCCCTACTGTAATTTTTAATCCTTTCTCACCCAAACGCTTCACAACCCATCATAAAGACCAATTCTCCTGTCTCCCAGCCCTCTCCAGTCCTCATTAATCCCCATTCCTTCCTCTCCACAAACAGTTCACATTTGTAGGTAAACCCTAGTCCACTTGCCTTCATCATTCCTTTGTAACACCATGGTAATTCCCTGTTCCTAATCTAACAACCTTTTTTAATTCCAAAGTCATCCTCAATTCCCCCCCCCCAACCGAATTCACTGTACAATAAGCTCTAAATGACCTCACAATCCAAAGAAAAACCACTCCTCTCATGCCCACAGCCAAATCACACCCCACAGTAACACCAGTCCTCAAAGGTGACAAACCATTCACAAGCCATAATAAACCTCCATCCTCTCACTACAACAATCACTCTTCTTACTCCTTAATAATTCCAAGCATCTGCCCTACAACTACTTTACACCCCCAGGGACTCCCAATGCTTTTTACCTTAACCAACCCATTCCACATTAAACTGTGCCCTTCCTCCACACAAGCGCTTGCTTCACATTCCACCAGAAGCACTATGCCCCTCAATCTACCTAAATTCTCCAAAGGGCTTTAGTAATTGAAATAATACTTTATGATAAACTCCTGGACCAATGTTAATAGAATTTAGTCTACAATCCCAAGGGTCTAAAGACTTAATAGTGAACCATGTATCTTCTACATGACGATACACTTTGCTGCACTATTCACATTGGTTAATTCTACATGCAGTGTCAGTGTACACTTAAAAAGTACTTTCTAAATAGTGAGCTATAGCTGTAACAAATGTAGTTTATAAACATGGAATCTGTTTATATGAGGAATTCAGAAATGGTAACTCTACACTGATTATAGCTCCTTAAATGTCTTATGTGTTTGTGGTCATGGGGAGAAAGGGGGCATGGCAAGTGGGAGTAGTATTTTTGGTCTGTGTTGACATTGTGGGTGCATTTTATGCAGATTTCTATGTAGTGCCTTAGCACTGCTTGTGTAATATGGAATAGGCAATATTGAGAAAAGTCATCAGACTCCTATAATCCTCAATATAGAATCCTTTTCCTCACTGAGCATTTTGAGTACCAGGTACATTATATGATATACATCATCACCCTAAATCTTCCCAGAAACACTTGCTGGGAAATTCCATTAGAGAAGTGGTTCTCAACCTTCCTAATGCCATGGCCCTTTAATACAGTTCCTGTGGGTCATGACCCACAGGTTGAGAACCGCTGCATTAGAGGCTTAGAAAGGTGGGTAAATTGATATGACCCAAGTCCAGTATAGGCCAAGTAGTGGCTTTAAGTTTGTTGTTTTTTTTTTTTATTTGTTTGTACACCGCCCCCCCCCCACCCCCCAGAACTCACTGTTTTTAATTTCATCTGATTTCCATGTGTTTATTTGGAGGTAGACAAATGAGATGAAGGGCAATTGCTTGCCATTCTCGATAGCCATGGGTGGAATGAACAGGACTTTTTTGGTCTATGAATTTTCCTACCTATGAAGCCAATGATTCTGTCTGTCCTATTCACCACTGCAGCCCAACGGCCTATCATAAAAAGTGCCCAAGATTTATTTTTTGATAGATAACCACATCTTTTTTCCTTCATGATGAACCCCCCCACTTATATACCTTCTCCCCAAACTTCATTTTTTTCTGTTTGGCTACATGGTCAACAGTCTGAGAAATAGTTGGATGGGTACAGAGGCAATTGTACCCAAAGCAAAACCTTACCACTAAGTATTCTGAAAACTCAGAAATGCTCTTTAAAAATATAAAGCATGGTTTCATTTCCTTTAAAACAAACAAAGCATTTGTACAAAATTAAGAGTTGACTATCTCTTTATAATAAGTTGTCCATCAACTGATCTACTAAACCTCTAAGTTGTATTAAAAACTTTCAGATGCCATTTTCCTTAACCTAGTGCCCTCAGGTGGCACCTGTGGCTCAAAGGAATATGGGCACCCGCCCCATATGCCAGAGGTGGTGGGTTCAAATCTAGCCCCTGACAAACCTAATGCCCTCAAATATAATTTTCACTATGCTAATACCATGTGAGAAGAGCATTAGTAGCTCTTTCAAATAGTATGTGACAGAAGTCTATTTCAAACAGATTTGGGGGTAAAAAGAAATAATGGACTGATATAATTGCCAATTAGAGGTAAGCTGGATTTAGGCATGGCTAATCCACGTACCCAAATGAGTCTTTCCAAACTAGGGTTCTCTCTCTTCCACTGTAATAAACAGAACCAAAGGAATAGTTTGAATGTCTAGACAAATGCACAGCCCATCATTGAACTGGGGCGAGGGCTGGCATAGTTTTCAATATTTTAAAAGCCCTTGGATAAATTTGACATTAATTTGTGTTAATACTTTGTGAACTAATTAAAACATTAAATAAACTATGTTTCAAGCTGAAATCACTTTCTGATTCCTATTGTTCAGAAGTTTTAATTAGTAATTTGTATATCTCCAATCAATAAAAAACTAGGTCGATGAATTAAGAACTTGTGAAAACTGTAATCATTTATTTTTGGATCAAATTCTTTCAAAACATTGGGAAATGTTTTAGGCAAAAGCAACAAAAGAGAAGTTCCTGTGCTCAAAAGGTTGATGATGCCAGTGCTCCCATCAAATTCCCTGTCCCAGGAGCAAGACTACAGGGGTGAGTTCCCTCTCCAAGGTCACAGCTGGGCGTGTCCAGTGCCCTACCAGCCCATAAGCACTGTGAGGGCAAATGTTGTCTCATCCTCTTCACTGTTTTTACATCCCCAGAGCCTATTCATTGAATAGCAGTGAATTAATATTTTTAATTTTGTCTTTATCTGTCCCAGATACCATTTTCTTTTCAATTGTGCAGTTGCTGATACTTCTGTTTTCTTTTTCCCCTGCAGTTTAACTAACATTGACAACTGTGTTAGAATTGTTTGTTGACTGTGCCAGTCGGTAGCCTCAGAACCAGAACCTTGTCACTAAGCATGTCCTGCCCCAGTGGAGGAATGGAAATGGAAATAAATCAAGTATTATTTTCCCTGTCTTGAAGCACTGGAGAACCATATCAGGCTTACACATGTGAACTTGGGAGGAAGGAATTTACAGGTTCAGCAAAGACTTAATAACTAGTGAGGCTGGCTAGGCTGGTAGATCTGGTCTGATGGCTGCACAGTATGACCTTATTGGGGTACCACAGAGACAGCTCCACATGGGAGTGGAAAAGGGCACTGGGGATAGAAAGGGAGCATGTCTCATGATGAAGGTGTTCCAACAGATGATTAGAAGGAATGGGTGATGTCTAGAAGTGATAAACCCTAGGTGTGTGTTTGTACCTTACTGGAACTCCATGCAAATTAGTGAAAACTTCCTGGCAAAATAGTTTGACTTGTAGCAACTTCGCAACTATACTTGGGCAATACTCAAGGGGTGGGGTTTACCCATACCTTATTCATCTTAGCCCTGAAGGCAGTCTTTTTTCTAGCCAGAGAGGAGTTCAAGTTTGTGAATGGAAGCAAGAAATGTGGCATCAGGTGACACCATAAAGAGATCCAGGGCCTTGCATATGGTACCTCACAGTGGCAGCACTCTCAGGCCATGGTTCAGGCCAAGACTCCTCTATTGGGACCTTTACCTGGATCTCCAGAAGTGTCATCCTTCCTAAGAGCAAGTAATCAGGTGATGATACAAGGTTGCCTACAATCCCCCATTGTATTTGATCTTTGCACACTAGTTCGTATGGACACTCAGTTATTTAATAAATACTGAGGCCAGCTGTATGCCAGGGATTGTACCAAATCCTTGCAGACAGGATAGTGTGCCAAGCTCCAGGTCCTATCTTCCAGGGGCTTCAATTCTGGGGGAGAGAGATAGGCATGCTAACAATGTACCACGGGTGTGATTCCTCAACTTGCCAGCTCCTCACCCAGCCTCAGGGCTGAGAAGCAGGGAGGGAGGAAGAGGAAAGACAGGTGAGCAAAGTGCAGCTAACCCTCTAGGCCCATGTGTTCTGCATTGTGGAAGCAACCGACCACGGTCAAAGTATTAGGGATGGGGGCGGGAATGAGTGGTTGTTTTTGTATAGACTTTTTTCTTTGTTATTATTTCCTAAAAAATACAGTATAACCGCTATTATCATGGCATTTACATTGGTATTAAGTATTAGAGTTAATCAAGAGGTGAAAAATTATAGGGGAAAATGTGTTTAGGTGGTACGCAAATACTACACCATTTTATATAAGGAAGTTGAGCATCAGTGGATTCTAGTGTCCTTTGGAGGGGGGTCCTGGAACCCATCCCCCTCACTTGTTAAGAGATGACTATACCTCAGTGAGAAACCCCCACTTAAAGGTTTGTTTGGTGCTGCAGGCAGGCAGAAAAGAAGAAAGGACCAGGGCCTTTAAGATTTTTATGCTGGTTTGAGGGGCTTGATACTAATGTGGACTAAAAGTAGCTAATTCAGTTGCAGTTTCATTAAAGAGATAAATAATATGATGCATATGTATAGATGTGTGTATGTGTGTGTGTGTGTGTGTGTGTGTGTGTGTGTGTGTGTGTGATCATAATAAGTAACATAAGCTTTGGACCCAGGTAAAACTAGATATGACTCCCCACTCCTTCCCTCACTATGCGACCTTGAGTAAGTCACTGTCTTCTTTGAGCCACCACCTCTTTACCTGTAAAATTTATACAAAAATATCAAGTTTGCATATGTGTTGTTCTCCACTCTCTCAGAGAAAGAGCCAGAGATCAAAGATAGTGCCTGTCACAGAAGCACTTTAGTTGGTGAGGAATGCCAAGACCCAGGGAAATAGAATCGATTTTAGGGTTTCTTCCAACGCCAAGATACTGTAATTCTACTTAAACTCACTGAGCTTCAGTTTTCTCTCCTGTCAGAGGGAATTATAGTAGTACCTTGTACATAGACCCACATGCCAAGTTTCTGGCAAATTTTAAAGGCCCCAAACCGTGGCTATTATTGTTGCTGAATAAAGAATCTGAGACTCCAAAAACTAATTTGTTATGTGAACAGAGCATAATAGGCTGGAGAATGACATTAGCAGGACACCTGGCACACAAGACTGTAAGGCTCTGAGAGAGTCAGACACATCGTGGGGATCACGGCAGGACTGATCATATGAGGGAAGAATGAGGCGAGCATTTGGGAACATTTGGGCAGAAAGGATAGATTGGCAGTTCTAGGTGACAGGCAACAGCAAACAATAATAATAATAGTGATAAGAGCTCCAAAGATTTAGCTGCTCCTGGAAGCATAAATTATCTGTTTAATTCTCACAATGACTATGCGTCTTGTACCTATTTTACAGATGAAGAAGTGGTGGCTCAGAGAACCAGTGACTTGCTCGAGATCAAACAGTAAGGGAAGAAGTGGGAAGTCATATCTAGAGTTTCCTAGGTCCAAAGCTTGTGTTTTGAACTACTAAGCTACATGTCTCCCGCATTGGGGCTGGGCGCCATAAGTAAGCATGGCAGGTGTTGAAAAGGAGCTAACAGCTCCTCTGCCTGGAATAGCCAGCCTGGCTGGAGCACACAGACAGTGCGAATGTGTGCGGTGAGTTGGTCGAGCACCTTTGGTGTCAAGTTGAGGCATTCAGCAAGATTCTGATGGAAGAGGGAGAGCTGCTGAGGGAGGAGAAGAGGGCAGCCTGTGAAGGACCCAGAGGAAGACCCTGGAGGCAGACTTCACACATTCAAATCTCAGCTGTCCCACTTGCCAGCTCTGTGATGGTGAAGAGAGGAAGGGTTATGAAGGGGAAAGGCTGAGGTGTCTGCACAGAACACAATCCACATCATGTTTACTCCCTCAGTCCTAGGAAGTAAGAATTCTGAACCAATTAACATCAAAGAATTAGTGTTAGGAAATATGCCTTAGCCCACATAGAACTTGCCTTTTGGACAAACAGAAGGAACAGAGAACAAGGAACTGTGATGAATGAGGTTGGTAAGTCCTTGACTAAGTTCAGAGGGGTGAACAAGGGGAGGCAACGCCACCTTGATGTTGCAGCTAATGTAACAGAGGCAGTGCAAAAAAAATCTGCAGGTGTCTCAATCTGCAGTGATTTTTCCGTAGAGCACCACCCAGAGATGTTTCATCAAAATTCAGGTTCGAAAGCTATAAAACAACTACTGAGTATGAGAGATTACAGGGGCCCTAGAATGAAAAGGCTGTAATTTGCAACACAGCTTCTATGATCAGCTGGTAATATTTCTTACGGTATTTTATACCTCTGACCTTAAGGTTTACTGGGTAAAATGAGGGAACAATATCCAACTTAGCACTGATTTAAAGGTTACATTAAATATCGTATGAGAAGGCTCTTCACAATGTGTAACAGGGATACAAAAATGATAATTATCATTATTATCATAACAGCTTTAGCATAAAAGCAACATTCCTGCATCTTCTGAGTGCTTTTTGCACCTAAAACCACATGCAGGAAACAGAGAAATAAATAACTAACCTAACTATGGAACTGTTTTCTCTAAGTATGAAGTTGGAGAAAGCAGATTTCTGGGAGTTAAAGTGTGGTTCCAGACTCGCAACACTGACACCAACATCACCTGGGAACTTGTTAAAAGTGCAAATTTTGCCCCCCCCCCAAACCTTGAACTACTAAATCAGAAACTCTAGGGATTGGACCCAGCATCCATTTTAAAAAGTTTGAACTGATTATTGCTCACCACTAATCTAAAGAAATGATCACCTGTGAAAAGATGTGCGCAAGGGACTGTGCCACATGATCAGAAACGTTCCCAGCAAGGAAGAAAAAGGAACTTTGCTGAGAGCTCAAATTAAATGTCAAAAAGACTGGAAGTGTTTGGTACACAATCAACATGAAATAAAAAATGCTTTTGTTACAAATTCATCTTTTTTCCCCTGTAATTGGTTCAACAGTGTCCCCCTCCCAAAATTCATGTCTACCCAGAACTTGTGAATGTGATCTTACTTGGAAAAGTGGTCTTTGCTGATGTAATCACATTAAGATGGGGATATTATGCAATAGGTTGGGCTCTGAAAGGAATGCCTAGTGTCCTGATACAGAGAGGGAGATTTGGAGATGCAGAGATGTAGGGAAGAATGTCATGTGAAAGCAGGTGAAGACAGAGATTGGAGGGATGCCTCTGTAGGCCAAGGAACAACGGCAATCACGGGAAGCCGGGACAGAAGTATGGAACAGATTCTCCCTCACAGCCGTCAGAAGGAACAAACTGCTGACACTTGATTTCAGACTTCTGGCCTCTTGAACTGTGAGAGCATAAATTATTTTAAGCCACCCTGTTTCTGGCAGCCCCAGGATGCGAATACACTCCCCTTTGAAAAAGCAAACATTTTCCAAACATTTACTATTCTGGAGATGCTCCAATTCCCTTAGTTTCTCAGACCCTTGAAAGCTATTCTCTTCTAACTGTACACTTTTCCCTTATGTTACATTGTTACTGATCCCAGCTCTAATTTGTATTTCCAGCCTAGACCCCTTCACTAAGGTTTTTGATGTTCAGATTCATAGAGTTAAGCATCCCCCATAGAGGTGGTATCAAGTAATAGGAAAGCCATGGGCTTTGGGATGGAGTCACAGCTAGAGTGGCCCTGGAGGAAGATATTTAACCACTTGGGGCCTCAGTTTCTTCTTTTGTGAAATGTCAAGGTATTATTATCCTTGAAATGTTATGTGAATGCATGAAGTATTACCTGTTAAGTACATAGAAGTGTGACTTGCGTGTAACAAATATTGCCAGTTTTCGATAACTACCTGAGCTTCATTTTGATATCTCAAGTTAACTCATCATTCTTTTCACCCAAACTGGCCACTCGCCATGTTTCCAGTCCCAATATATCATATCATAATTCTCTCACCCCAAGTGCATCATTGTCTCATGGTCTACACATCTGGTAAATATTCACTTCTTTCCATCCCTATAAATTTCCTGTAGTGCTCTTGATGTTTATTTGGACTACAGAAAAGATACTCTAACTGGTCTCCCTGCCTCACTCTTACTTACTTGAATCCCTTTTCCACAGAGTAGGCAGCTGAAGCTCAAAGAGAAAAATACAAATCTGATCATGCCACTCTAGACATGTTTGTTGACTGAATGAAGTCAGTTTTCCTCAATACTCCAAAGCCTCCATGAGAGAAGAAGCCAACCTTTTTAAAAACTATTCTATTCCACCATCCAGTATTCACCTTTAGGAAGCCCCAACTAGATATTTGCTGAATGAATGAAAAGCAGAGAATATTAGCTGGAATGGCTTTCAGGCTTTGTTGCCTATAGCAATACCAGTTCTTCCTTGGTTTCCACACTACCATTGGCAGGAGAGTGAAGTGAGTAACTTAGTGTCTTTTGTGCTTTAGGAAAGACCCTCCCCCTACCTCCCCTGACATTCACAGTCTTACCCCGGTGTCTAGAGACAGTAATGTCTTTGAGATAATCATGCCTTGACCTCCATCTCCATTAGACACTACAAAAAACCCAGGATGCCCAAGTCATCCTTTCTCCCCAGATGGTTCCCCAATATAGTTCTGTACACCACCTAACCTGTCCCCATCTTCATCTTTTCCTAATTCCCAAACCCTCCCTTTGTGCAATTTCAGGTCTGTCATCATCAAAATCTCCTAAATCCTGAATGCTTCTTTATAAATTCCTTTATACCTTTTTGCTCTAACTGAAGCTCACACTACCTTGGGATCCCTGCCTCCCAATAAAGTCCTTTTAATTTATAATTTTTTTGGCCTCCTTCTACCCTTAGCTTGGAGGTGGAATAGGTGCCTTACTGTTTCTTCATTATAGCCCCCAGATTCTTCTCCCTCCCTCGTCTGTGACGGTGCACTTTGGAGTTTAAGCCATTAATCTGCACCATCAGTCACCCCCCCTTATTGCAGACATCTGCAGACCCCTTATTCAAAGAATTACCCTTCTTCTTTGAAATTTTTAACTCCTGACTCATTCTCATAATCATAATTACTGCTCATATCCATATCATAAACTGGTGATTTCACTGACAGTGAAAATACTTTTTCCAGTAAACTTGTCCTGTAGCTCATTTACCTCTCTGTCTCCACCCTAGGTCTTTCCACTGAAATCACTATCACCCTTTGTAGTGCTGGTTGCAGACACCCCACTCTATCACCACCACACTCTTTCCAACTCACTCATTCTAGGACCTTGACTCCAAAAATATTTAGCTGCACAGTGGTCTACAATCTCTAGAGCTGTTTCCCACTTAACTGGAAAAAGGAGTGAACAGTTTTCTCACAATGCCTCTTCCCCCATATCTTCCCCATTGTAACTACCTGTGTCCCAGTTACTATGAATAAGTAAACCATGTTTGTGTCCATGGTCATTCTCTGCACTTTGGCACCAGAACCAATGCCCTTTGATCTACTCAAGGGCAAGGGTGTTGCTTTAGGCTTCATCTCCTTTACAAATGTTTCTGTTAGAAATTAAGCTGGTGTATGAGTCTTCCCTTCCTCAAAACTCAGTCCCTTGATGTCACATTTCCTCCAAACTATTGCCATAGTTCTCTCCTCTGATTTTTAGAAAACTCCTCGAATTGTCATGTATACTTGTCTTTCTTTCTCTCTAGAACTCACTCCATTTATATTTGTATCCTCACTTCTTCCTAAAAATGTCTCTTGCTAAAGTCCTGCATGTTGCAAATCTTGTCCCTGATCTTAATTGACTTATTGCCAGCATTTGACCCACACTGACCTCTGCCTTGAAAAGATATTCTCATTTCTTTCAGGATAGCATCTCACATTCTCCACAGGCTGCTCCTTCTCAATTACCTCTGCTCTTTGCTTCTCAACTTCCTGGTCAGCACACTTTGGCTAAGATTCCATTCTTAGATATCACCTTTATCTACATGTACTCCCCTGGGATCTCACAGATTTAACATGCATCCCATCTATACACTGATGAGTTCCAGGTTTCTATACCTAATCTGTGTCTCCCCGTAAATGCAACAAATTATATTCAACTACTAGTTTGACATCTTTACTTGAATGTCTAAAAAAGATTACCCAAAACAAACTCCCGACTTCTATACCTCCCTCTTATTCCTTCATTTTGATAAGTGGCAACATCCATTTTCCCATTACACGAAAAATGCTCAACTCTTTTCTTTTGTTCACATACTACATCTAATTCATTCACAAAGCCTGATGGTTCTGTGTTCAAAATATGTGGAGGATCCACCCTCTTTTCATCATCTCTAGCAACACTGTACTGGACCCAATGTTTTAAAAAGTGTACAACTCATACTACTTGCTGAGTGACTGACTGAATGAATCCACATGAGAGAGCTCTACCTTTTCCCTTTTGTGGATCAGAATATATATGGGAAATGAGAGAAGATCTCATTTAAAATTCAAGATGCATCCTCACTCTCTCTATCACTCACTTGTGCACTGGCTGTGCCTTAGATACTTACAATCCCCCTATTCAATGGAATAATGAACAATCCAAGAAATTCAGGAGTGCCCTGTTACTGCCACCACATTTTTGTCTGTCTCTAATTTACATTGACCTTTCTGCTTTGGGAGTGGGGATTGTAACATTTTTTTTCTTTTTTATTTTATTTTATTTTTTTAAAATAATTTTATTAAATCATAATTGTGTACATTGGTGCAATCATAGGGCAGAATGTGCTTCATATACAATCAGAAACATTTTGATCATACTGTGAGAGATAGCCCTCATAGCATTTTCTTAATCACTATAT